>JAIUZE010032981.1:0-13095 GCA_022085475.1 Heliosperma pusillum | reverse complement strand
ACGTTTTACTCCTAGAGAGTAACGAAACCGCTACCTATAAAGGTGCCATGACCTGTTCCGACTCTAAGCTATGGCTTGATGCCATGCAATCCGAGATGGACTCTATGTATGAGAATGACGTATGGGATCTGGTTGACCTACCTGATAAGGTTCGGCCTCTTCAGTGCAAATGGCTTTACAAGATAAAGCATTCTGTAGAAGGACAACCAGATACATACAAGGCACGACTAGTGGCAACAAGGTTTCAACCAAGTGCAAGGGTGGCACTATGATGAATGGAAATTTTTGCACGTAGTTATGTTGCGTTCCATTCGGATAATCTTAGCGGTTGCCCGCTTTCTATGACATGAAATTGGCATATGGGATGTGAAAAACCGCCTTCTTAAACGGTTATTTGGAGGGGGAGTTGTACATGGTACAACCCGAAGGTTTCATTGACTCTAAAAATCCTAAGAAAGTGTGCAAGCTTAAGCGTTCCATTTATGGACTTAAGCAAGCTTCTCGGAGTTGGAATCATCGTTTCGACCAGGTGATAAAAGAGAATGGATTTACTCGATCGGTCGAGGAACCATGCTTATATATCAAGTCGAGTGGGAGCAAGATTGTCTTCCTAATACTGTATGTTGATGACATACTCTTGATTGGGAATGACATACCTCTCTTAACTTCGGTAAAAGTTTGGTTAAAGAACCATTTCCAGATGAAAGATCTGGGTGAAGCACAAAGAATTTTGGGGATCCGTAGCTACAGAGATAGATCACGACGGATGTTATCCCTCAGTCAGGAGTCTTATATAGATAAGATTCTTGAGAGGTTCAGCATGACCAACTCCAAGAAGGGGAACCTTCCAATGGTCTCTGGGATGCATTTGAGTAAAGCTCAGGCACCAAAGAAATCGGAAGAGATCGAGCGCATGAGTCGGATACCTTATGCATAAGCTATAGGATCGATCATGTATGCCATGATATGCACACGTCCAGACGTGGCATATGCATTGAGTATGACAAGTCGTTACCAAGGCAATCCAGGTGAAACACACTGGATAGCTGTTAAGAATATCCTTAAGTACCTACGGAGGACTAAGGATTGGGTATTGACTTATGGAAGTGACACTGAGCTATGCGCAATCGGTTACGCAGATGCTAGCTTCCAAACGGATCGAGATGACTCGAAATCTCAGTTTGGATTCGTTTTTACTCTTAATGGCGTTGCGGTCAGCTGGAAAAGCTCCAAACAAACTGTTATAGCAGATTCTACGACTGAGTCCGAGTACTATGCTGCTTCAGAGGCTGCGAAAGGAAGCTATATGGATGCGTCAGTTCTACAGGGGAATAATTATTGTAGTTCCTAGTTCGGATGACCCGATCACCATCTATTGTGATAATAGTGGTGCCATCTTCCAGGCTAAGGAGCCTAAGTCCAGCAACAAGTCTAGGCATGTACAACGGAAGGCTCACATGATCCGAGATTACGTGGAGCAAAGGGAGATAGTGATAGACAAGATTGCTACGGATGATAACGTCGCAGATCCTCTCACTATCCGTGGCTATTCGTTCCATTTTACCTGAAAAGGTACGATATGCTATTACTAGATTATGTCTCTTCTTCCAGTCCATATGCGATAAAGTCATCGATCCCGATGATGCGGATTCATTGCAGGACCTCGTTGTCACCTCTCTTTGTCATTTTGAAATGTATTTTCCACCCTCTTTCTTCACTATCATGATTCACCTGACCACTCACTTGGTTAGGGAGATTTTGTACCTTGGGCCCGTGTACTTGAGATACCAGTATCCTTTCGAAAGATTGATGAAAGTGTACAAGGACTATACATCTAATCGGTATCGTCCAGAAGGTTGTATTGCTGAACGCGCTATATTAGACGAAGCTCTTGCATATTGTTACGCTCATCTCTCCCCTGAGGAGTTAATTGGCGTTCCAAAGAATCGTCATAGTGACTGGATGACCGGAAAAGGTATTAGGGGCCGGGTTGAAAAAATTGTGTCACGTGACATGTTACATTTAGCACATACGTATGTGCTAAACAACGAAGATGAGGTGCAACCTTATATTCAACAACACAAAGATGAGCTCAAATACGATCACCCAAACAAGAGCGAGATGTGGATTGCAAACGAGCATAAGAAGACGTTCGGAGAGTGGTTTAGGAATATTGTCTTGGAGTATAAGAATTTGTATGGTGATGACATCTCTCCTAGGTTACTACGACTTGGTTTAGGTCCAAATGACAGGGCCACTTTTTTCAGCGGTTTTGCTATTAATGGTTATACTTTTTATCCCCGCGAGCAAGATGAGTTGAGCACAATGCAAAATAGTGGTGTGAGTTCTGAATTTGAGGCAATGCACTTTGCTACTTCAAAAGATAAAAAACCTATTGGGGAAAATGCCTTTATTATGGTGTTATTCAAGAAATATTGGTATTAGATTACATTGATTTCACAATAACTCTGTTTCGATGTAACTGGGTTGATAACAAAAACAATTGTGTTCGAAAGGATAAAATGGGATTTACGTTGGTCAATTTGGAAAAGGTTGGCAATAATAAGGATGATCCTTTCATAATGGCATCCCAAACTAAAAAAGTGTTCTATGTCACCGATCCTATGGATAAGAAGTGGTCTGTTGTACTATATATAAGAAGTAGACGGGGTGCACCCGATAATGGTGGGGATAATGATCAGGATGTCGTGTTTAAGGAAATGGATCACTCTTCCACTGTATCTTATTTCGACGATGTTGACACTGATCATGATAACATTGAAAGCATCTATATGCGTGATGATTATGGTGAAGGTATTTGGGTTAACGAAGAAACTATGTCGGGCAAGAAACGTCCCCGATCCTGAGGTGGTTAATAATGTGAGGTATTAACTATTTTTTTAAATAACTATCTTTCTGATTATTGTTCAAGATGTGTAGGCATTCAGTGTATTGTCTTTAGCTTTTGTTAGCTTTGGTCATTGTTGAAGATTTCCAAATTATTTAGCTTTTGGTCATTCAGTATACAGTCTCCATGTTTTGGTTTATGCTGATTATTATTGCAGTGTATAGTGCTTATGCTATTGCTGTCTCTTTTTATAATTAAAAAAAATAAAATAAAGGTAAGCAACAACAACGGTTGTTTTAAATATACCCGTTGTTATTGCTTATAACAACGGTTATTAATCACAAACCGTTTTCATAGTGTTTATTAATCACAACGGGTAGACGACTTTAACCGTAGTCATTACTCTATCACAACGGTTTGTTTATAATAACCGTTGTCAATATTTGTTAATAAAGATGAAGAAAACACACAACACTAATAATACGACTGTACTGCAACACAAAAACTCTATCACAAAGCGATCATACTGCACCACTAAGACATACTCCCTGATCGTCTTTCTGTCATCATCTCCCTTATTAATCAGGTATTATTTTTATTAACTATTTCTTATTAAGATTTTCTAGCTAGATTGTTCAATTCTTATTATTGAATTGTCGATTTCCTGAATGTCATTTATTATTGGATTTGTGAATTAGTTCAATTCTAATTTTGCTTTATCGATTGAATAGCTTTGAATTGAATTTGTTAATTAGTGTATTATTGAATTTATGACCATTATTAAATTTAGTTTAATTACTTCTAATCTTAAGTCAAAAAACAAATTAACGTATCAACATTAATATTATTAAATAATAAGTTCAAACGGCGCCACACACAAATGGCGCCAAAACAACCAAATAACAACAACCAAACAACAACAACAACAAACTAAATTGAGTCCGGGTAAATCTCCCGGATAGCTACCACCGCTAGAGCATATGCATCAATCGGGTCAGCCTCAGCCAGAACCAACCCTTCCCACTGCTCTACCTGGGTCACTTCAACGAGGTCGACCCCATTTGGGAAACGGTGACGGTCATGTTCGGTAGCCACCCATAGATATGGCCCAGGCTGGTGCTCCGTGCTCTCAATCCAATCTTTTCGCACATGCCCGGCCTTGTCAAACATTCTTGCCAGTTTGAATGCGGACGCACGATGAGCATCCGTCATCCCAAACTCGAAAACGAGTTCCCCTGTAAAGTACCTGTCATGCCAATTTGGCTTCATCTTCTTGATTAAGTAGCCATTTCGAATAAGCAAATCACGAAGTTTCTTGTAACTTTTACACACAACGTAGCCACCCTCAATATGAGAAGGCATTTGTTTCATGATGCAAGCATATGGTTTAGTAAAAGTTTCAGACATTTTGTATGGTTGATGTTAGTATTTTGAGGGAATGCAAAGATGTTATTGATTGGAGTTGGGAAATTTTGTATGTGGTTGATAGCCTTGTATTGAGGCTGTACTTATAGAGAGTTATTGATTCACATGCAGTTATTGATTCACATCCATTGATTCACATGCATTGGTTCACATGCATGCATTGATTCACATGCATTTACATTTCCCAAAACGACTATACATTCACATGCAGTTATTGATTGAGTAAATGTGTGAATGTATATATGCAGTTACATTTCCTATGCAGTCAATGCAGTTAATGTGGTAATATGCACTTACTGTAATATGCAGTAACTACTGTCCACAACGGTTATGAACAAAGGACCCGTTGTGGTTGTCTTTATTTGGATTTTCATATTGGCGCAAATAGGGTGAAAATATATAACAACGGCTATGTCGCACTGTTGTCATTACTCTATCACAACGGTTGTAGTCAGTAAAACCGTTGTGGAAAGTAATGACAACGGTTTTATTAAGTAATAACCGTTGTTATTTCTCAACATTATTTTTTTAATTAAAAGATATTGCAGTCCAAACCCGTGAATAAACAACAGCAGAACAACTGTAACAGCAGAAACAGCAACAGCATTGATTAAAGCATCCATTGAACATCATCAATGGCAGCATAACCCCTCTATAAATACAGCCTCAAAACTCCTCCTTTAAATATTACATAACCCTAATTAATTACTCCAAAAATTCACATCATCAATGGCAGCAGTTAACCTTCCCAACGATGAGACGACCCTTTCAAAATTGATTGCAGATGAGGAGGAGGCTCTTGCCGTAATTCCCGCTGATCATCACCCATTGATTAAAGCATCCATTGAACATCGAAGGGATTATTGGATTAAGAGGCTTGAAGCAGTCTGACTTGTTAACCAAGCGTCGTCATCATCATCGTCCTCTGGCTACCCACGTCGGCATGATACTTGCAGGTTGGATGCCGCAAGAGATATGTTGAGCTGTACCCGTCCTACCTTATCTCCACATGCAAGACGTGTACTTGCATGGATTGAATATGTTATTGCAAAATACGAGGTTAATGATCCGGAAGTCATCAGTATCATCAATATTGTTCCGGATTGTTGGTGGCAGTGTGAGAAAAGCTTTTTACTCTTAACCGGAATTGTTCCGGATTATTTAATATCTTTATTTATTTGTTGTCGGATGAATGTAATGTACTTTGATATAAAATCTAGGTTATTCCTAATGAAATAAATGAGAAAGAATGTTGTTTAGATTGTTTGAATTGATATGATTAATTCCGTTGATGTTCAATATTTTGATGTTTGATCAATAGCGATAATCTACTATATATAAAAGGGTTTAGGGTTTAGGGTTTTAGGTTTAGGGTTTAGGGTTTAGGGTTTAGGGTTTAGGGTAACGCACGTATACTAATAATATAATATATATATATATATATATATATATAGGGATAAGTTCAGATGAGTCCACCTTTTTGGTTGAGTCCCTAAGTCCTCATCTAGGCCACTAGATTATACATGAGATGTGTGGATTTAAAGACACTCAACTATCAATATTTAATACAAGATTTGAATTTTTGTAACTTTAACATAATTTTTGTAACTTTATGACAAATTTTTGTAACTTTATTATTTTACGAATGTAACTTCAACTTTTGACAGTGTAACTTTATCTAATTTATTCATTTTTGAGTGTAACTTCAACCGTTAATAGTGTAACTTTAAGTTAATATAAAATATTTTATATATTAATTTTACTTTATGTAATTTTATGAAATACTTAAGTAATTTTATTCATTTACGAGTGTAATTTCAGTGTTTTTCAAGTGTAACTTTAGTTTTTTATGGCCATTTTTCATATAAAAATATGAAATTTAGTAATATAATTTGATTTTGAATATATGCAAATTTTAATCAAACTTTATGTAACTTTTATCAGTTATTATGTAACTTTGTCTAATTTTTTGTAATTTTAGTCTAATTTTTTGTAACTTTGGTCCAATTTTATGTAATTGTAGTCCAATTTTATGCAACTTTAGTTCTTTAAAAATGTAAATTTTGTCTAATGTTTTGTAACTTTAGTCTTTTAGTCTAATCTTTTGTAACTTTAGTCTAATTTATCGTAACTTTAATACTTTATGGTGTAACTTTAGTGCAAGTGTATGTAAGTTTAGCAACTTTTGTTCCAAACACCACCACATTCCCAATCTCACCGGAGACCACCACACCACCAATCAGCGACCACCACGACACTAACCACCAACGTGACATACCCACCACCCCCACGACAGACCACGAAACAAATCTGAAAAGAAAAAACCCGACCACCAACACGACATCTCTTCACACGGCCAGATCTGAAAAAAAAAAAAGAATGACAACAACAACACCAACCCCCACCCCAGATTTGAAAAAAAAAAAAGGAAATGAGAGACGGCTGGCGGCCGAGAACAACAACCCCCACCCCTGATTTGAAAAAAGAAAGGAAATGAGAAGAGGACACCAACCCCCACCACGAAACTCCACCAAACGCCAGTCCCCACGACAACTAGACCGACAAGAACAACCCAACACCAACCACCACACGCCAGTCCCCACGACAACAGACCGACAAGAACAACCAAACACCAACCCCACTGTAACAACCGCAAATGTACCCTATTTTTATATAGTAAAAATATTTTACGGATACTTTTCAGCGAAATTAGTTTAAGTTTAGAATTAAATTTTTCCGTGTCTAATTTAGAATTTACGAGTTCGTTTTTGGACTTTACTCGAAATTCCGAATAAGTTACGTCTTAAGACGTTTATGGGCTTTTCTCATGATTTTTCCACTTACTCCTTCATACTCCCCTTAACCCTAAATTCCCTCACATTCAACTTACTCTTTTTCCTCACCAAGTAACCACCCAAAGCTTAAGCTCCATATTTGATCAAGCTCCTTATCGACTCTACTCCTTCATTTCTCGCTCAAATTCACTAAAGTTCGTCTTAATCTTTCCCTCTCATCGTCCTCTATCTTAATTGGTAATAAAATTACCGTCTTTCTCGCTTTTCAATTTATCCGTCTTTCTAAAAGGTGGATTATATTCATCTTTTATCGTCTAATTGTAGGTGGTGACCTCCAAGACCTCGACAAAGACTACTACTTGACAGAAGAGGACCTAGACGAGGATTGAAGACGCGAAAAGGTAACGGTGAAGGGTTACTCGATATCATTTAGGTGTTTTAATGTGTTTTCTATGTTAGTAATCGTATTTAGAATAGGATTAGTAATCATAGGAATTGTGTTGTTGATGATGATTGTTGTTTGTTGATGATCGTTGATGATAAGTAATGATTATTGATAGTACATAGTAGTTATTTATGATAATTGAAAATGGATATTGAAGTGTTGTTGTTCTCGGGTGAACTGTTGTTCCCAGCCGGGTGACCGGCCGCCGGTCAGCCAACCGGCTGGGGACGCAGCAGAATGAAAGTTGGTATTTTGATGTTATGTTGTTCCCAGCCGGGTGCCCGGCCGCCGGTCCCCCTGACCGACTGGGAATTCGCTGTATTTTTAATGGATTTTGGTTTGTTCATGAGGCGCCAGCCGGGTGCCCGGCCGCCGGTCTACCTGACCGGCTGGCACCCTGCTGGAGTTGTTTTCTTATTCTTTCTTAAATCTTAATTTATAATAGTTCGCATGGTTCGTTTATCGTATAAATTTACGTAATGACTTTAAATATTCATGTTTAGAATATATGATATTCCTTTCGCTCGTATCGCATGTTTTGTGACGGTTTTTCATATATCCCACTTTGAGTCGGTTTTTACACAAGTTATGGTTTGAGCACTATTTGTTATGTGCTTTGTACTCTCATTCCCCTGGCTACCTCCACGTTCGTAAGGCTGGAATGTCGGAACGAGGAGTGTATCCTTACTGCTTAATTGCATGTGTTAGTGGGCATATGACGACGTTGTTGGGAGGCGAACGCTTTGCGTTGATCGACCCGGCCGTCAAATGTTGTATACTTGCGAGGTGGTGTCATTGCATGTAGTGTACCGCTTGTTATGATGCTTGTGCTCTTTTCCGCCTATTTCGTGAAGGTTTACCGAATTTGCGGTACTCGGCTTCTATGTATGACCGAGTCTTGGATGCGAAATGTCATCGCATGTCGAATCGGAAAATGTTTATTCCGAGAGTCTGGACAGGTTTAGACTAGGACCGTATTATGATCGTTGTCCTACCGGGAGGAAATTAGTCTACATATACGAAATGTTGAATCGTGTATGCGTTCAGGGAAATGTCATCCCGTGGATGCGATTTTAATCATACTTGCCATGTACACGGTGCTAGTGCGTGTCATTTACCGTGAGAGATGTTGTCAACGTATTCGTACGTTTGGATGGATGATTATATGATTGATTACTTGTGATTGTTGGATGACTTGGCATGGTTTGTTTGTCGAGTCTCAATCTTATCAAACTTATGCCGCTAACGGTGAGATGTAATCCCTAGTGAGTGTATGGTTGCCTAAGAGTGTCATCCCCGAGTCTTTCTATAATATGATGGTTACGGTTTTGTACTTCATGTATCGATATCCTTTATATTGAATTGCCTATTTATCCTTCTTGTATTCCACATATATATATATATATATGCATGCTTCTTTCTCGTATTACCGTTTAAGTAAGTTTATTGTGATATGGCTGGGAGAACCCGGAGTTACTCCCCACTGACTGGGGCGTTCATGTTTTTCATGGATGAACAGGTTGCTTGATTGGATGGCTTTTTGCTTGTAGTATTTTGGGTTCGGGTGTGAGCTAGCGGGCGTTGGCCTGGATGATTCACCTCTAGACGTTGTTTAGCTAGTTTGCTAATAACTTTGATATTTGATAACATTTTGAGAGACTTCGTCTCTTTGTAGTATATTCTACTTTGGTTTGTAATTATTTGACATTCCTAGTATTTTTATCTTAGCATGTAAAAGTTTTAAAAACACCGTATTTTCCGCTATATATATCACATGCTTGCTATGTTTTATTTCCGCATTCGCGAGGGTTATCACAGTTGGTATCAGAGCTTAAACTCTCCCGACGCACACACGTGAACCCTAAACTTAAACTACTTGACCTTGAAATAATAAATGAGAGATGGGTAGAAGTTAAGGATTTTACTTGGTAGTCTATTTGTTTATGCTAAGTGTTAGGATTAACTTGTTTTGTTTCTATTTCTTATGAAGATGGTTAGACCTCGAGTAGTAGAGAATGTTTTGCTAGAAGCTCTTACGCAAGTGTTGAAGAATCAACAAGATGCGGCTATTGCTCAAGCCAACCAAGTTCCCCCTCGTAGAGAAGATAACCACCAAGGAGGCTACGCTTGGGTGGCTAGCCAAATAGCTAGGAGTAAGATTATACCTTATGGTGGAGAGCCGGACCCTACCGAGCTATCGGAATGGTTCCGAGAAATGGAGAAGCAATTTGATTTATACAAAGTCCGTGAAGAGGACAAGGTAAGGATTGCAAAGCACTTCCTTGTAAGGGAGGCCGATAATTGGTGGGCGATTACTAGTGCCACCGCTACTCTTGAAGACGATTTCAATTGGGCTTGTTTCAAAGCTCTAGTTGAAGGCCGATTTTATCCTAAGGAGCTCAAGCAACAAAGGCTCAAGGAATTTATTGACTTCAAGCAAGGTGACTTGTCGGCACAAGACTTCACCACGGAGTTCAATAAGCTTGCTCACTTTGCTCCGAGGCTCATAAAAGATGACGAGGACCGAGCTTTCTACTACCGCAACAAGCTTAGTGCTTTACTCCAAAGCAAGGTGAGGATAAATACTACTTCCTTTGGGGAATTGTATAATGATGCTCTATGGGCCGAGAACTCCATGAAGGCCATCAAGGATGAAGCTATGATGAAGAATCCGTCTCCTTCCTTCGCTCCTAGACCTAATTTCTATGGGAAGAGGTCGTTTACTCCGTCGTCCTCCAACTCTTATGCCAACAAGAGGAGATTCAATCCTCCTCCTAATTCAAGTACAAGAGCTCCCGCTCCTTTCATTCCCCGAGCTACTTCCAACGTGGCTCATAGGCCATATGCTCCTCCTCAAGCTCAAGGTCGCTTTTGTAACCGATGTAGACAACCACACCACCCCGGTGTAGCATGTTACAACCGACCTTATGTTTGTTTCTTTTGCCAAAAGAGTGGTCACCGTTATGATGATTGCCCCGATCGAAGTTGCCCCCTCCAATTGCCAAACCTAAGGGTTCTATCTTTGTTCTGAGCCGAGCCGAAGCCGATGCTCATCCGGAGATAATTACGGGTATGTTCTCAATCTTAGAGCAACCGTGTCTTATTCTATTTGATACCGGTGCTTCTATGTCCTTTGTGTCTTCAACTTATGCTAATAAATTAACAATCGAGCCTACTTCTAGTGAGGATACTCCCATATCCTTACCATCCGGAGAAATTATCTCTTGTTCTACTCTTTATCCTAATGTTCCAATATCTATTTCGGGTACTATCTTTCCCGCAAATCTCCTTAAGTTTCCTCTAGGAGAGTTCGATGTATTTCTAGGTATTGATTGGTTAGCATTATACCATGCTAGGTTCGAGTGTAGAGATCAAAAGATTTATTTAAAGATTCCTTTAGGAGTTAGAATAACCTATAAGGGATCTCATCCCCGAAAGGGTGTGTCTTTGATTTCCGCAATGAAATTGGTGAGTATGGTAAGAAAGGGTCACCAAGCATACTTGTGTATTGTGACTTCTACAACTACCTCCTTACCGAATATTGAAGATGTGCCTATAGTTCGTGAGTTTGTTGATGTATTCCCCGAAGACTTGCCCGGGATCCCTCCCGAGCGTGATGTTGAGTTTTTCATTGATCTTGTACCTGAATTCGGACCCATAGCCAAAGCTCCTTACCGTATGGCTCCAACCGAATTGAAAGAGTTAAGGAAGCAACTTGATGATATAATTGAAAAAGGATTCATTCGACCGAGTGCCTCACCTTGGGGTGCTCCCGTTCTCTTTGTGAAGAAGAAAGATGGTTCCATGAGGCTTTGTATTGATTACCGTGAGTTGAACCGGATTACAATCAAGAATAGGTATCCTTTGCCGAGAATTAAAGATTTGTTTGATCAACTAAAGGGTGCTTCTACTTTTTCCAAGATTGATTTGAGATCCGGATATCATCAAATTCCCGTTCGTGATGCCGATATTCCAAAGACCGCTTTTAGTACAAGATATGGTCACTTTGAGTTCAAGGTGATGCCTTTTGGATTGACTAATGCTCCCGCTATTTTCATGGATCAAATGAACCGCACTTTTAGTGAATATCTTCACAAGTGTGTGGTGGTGTTCATTGACGACATCCTTATTTTCGCCAAGACCGAAGAAGAGCATGCTATTCATCTAAGGATTATTTTGGGTGTTCTTCGTCGTCAAAAGTGGTTTGCCAAATTCTCCAAGTATGAATTTTGGTTACCTAAGGTGTCCTTTCTTGGGCATGTAATTTCTAAAGAAGGTGTAATGGTGGATCCTTCTAAAATTGAGGCCGTTGTTGATTGGAAGAGTCCGACCGATGTTAGAGAAGTTCGAAGTTTTCTTGGTTTAGCTGGTTACTACCGTAGATTCGTCAAAGATTTCTCAAATCTTGCTAGACCGATGACCCAATTGTTGAAGAAAGAGACCAAGTTCGTATGTAATGAAGCTTGTGAAGCCGCTTTTCAAGAGTTAAAGAAAAGGTTGACTACCGCCCCTGTGTTGACTTTACCTGAAGATGGTGTAGACTTTGATGTCTATTGTGATGCTTCCAAGATGGGATTGGGTTGTGTACTTATGCAAAGTAGGAAAGTGGTGGCTTATACTTCGAGACAGTTGAGAGTTCATGAAGTGAACTACCCTACTCATGATTTGGAATTGGCCGTCGTTGTTCATGCCTTGAAAGTGTGGCGACACTATCTTATTGGTGTACATTGTCCCATATTCACCGATCACAAGAGTTTGAAGTACATATTTACTCAAGAGTTGAATATGAGACAAAGAAGATGGTTGGAATTGGTGAATGATTATGATTTTGAGTTGTTATACCATGAAGGGAAGGCTAATGTTGTTGTCGATGCTCTTAGTAGGAAATCTTCTCATGCATTGAATGATATGCGGGTATTACCCGATGATCTTTGTATTGAGTTTCGAAAGTTGAAGTTGGAATTCGTGGAGCGTGGATTTGATTATGTTGGTGCTATGACTGCCGGACCTGTTTTTCTCCGCGAGATCCGCGAAAGCCAAGTTGATGATCCTATCTACAAGTCTATTCAAGCCAAGCTTCTAGAAGGAAAATCTAAAGACTTCAAGATTGATGATAAAGGTGTCCTTCGACTCCATGACCGTTTGTTTGTACCGAATGCTCTTGATTTGAGAAAGCGAGTTCTTGATGAAGCTCACCTTTCCACTTATTCTATCCACCCCGGAGGTGATAAGATGTATAAAGACTTGAAGCTACAATTTTGGTGGCCGAATTTGAAAGGCGATGTTGTGTCTTATGTTGGAAAATGTCTTTGTGACACCCTCAAATTTGCGGAAAGAAAAAAAATTATTTAAATACATAAAAGATAATAATACATAACGAAGGTGTCATAAATAACAAAGGTCATTACAAATCGGAAATAATATTATACAAAAGAAATATACAAGACGGGAGACATATCTCCCGTATAAATACGGAATGAAAAGAGTATATAATAATATACAATCTAAGAACCGAATATAGGTCCAAGGTAAATACTTCGCTCGCTAGCTCGTCATGTACCCAAATATGCATCACCCACCTC
>JAIUZE010032975.1:0-16662 GCA_022085475.1 Heliosperma pusillum | reverse complement strand
GTTGTCGGGAGCAACCGCAACGATTTGGGAGACGTCCTAAAATCGCAATGTTTCCCCTATAGCTCTTAATCGGTCACAACGGAAATGTGTCGAGGTGTATATGTGTACTTGATGTGAACTATCATGAGAATTTGTGGAATATGATGTGAAGTGTAGATGAGTATGAAATCTAGGCCTAACTTATTGCCTTGTGAAGACAAAAAGGAAAAGCATCACCCTTCCCCATGGCTTGCATGTGCCGGCTCCATGGGTAGGAAAGAGAATTGTTTTCTCTTATTAATACTTACTTGATCTCATATGTGCAAAAAACTCACTTA
This sequence comes from Heliosperma pusillum, assembly GCA_022085475.1. Taxonomy (NCBI): domain Eukaryota; kingdom Viridiplantae; phylum Streptophyta; class Magnoliopsida; order Caryophyllales; family Caryophyllaceae; genus Heliosperma; species Heliosperma pusillum. The sequence goes on along the minus strand of JAIUZE010032975.1, from coordinate 16,345 downwards.
TCTCTCAACCTCTCCACTTCTCACTCTAAAGAAATAGCTTGAGAAGCTTCAAATTACTATTGTTCATAAATTACTAATAAAATTTACTAAGAGTAGTAATAGTGTTTATTAGTAATATTATAAATGGCTACTACCATTTTATACTAGTGTAGTATATTTAGTAGTAATTAAGGCTTGTCTTGGGTGCAACTTATAAGAGAGTTTCTAATTTGAAACTAGGAAGATCATCCTCATATTCATAGCTCAAGAACAATATTTGAAAGGAGTTCAAATATTGTGCCCATTTCTTGATTATGAATGTAAGGAAATTGTTTCTTGTTATTCTTTTGTTATGCATGCATAAGATCTACATAATTTATGAGTAAACAATTTATAAAATGATATTAGAAATTTCTAATATCGAGTTTAAGAAACCTACAAGTGGTATCAGAGCGCTTTGTTTGTTGCATGCATAACCGATTTATTGTTTTTTCGAGTTAATGTAACCTAGAGAGAACTAATAATTTGTGTTTTATAAGATAAAATCACAAAGTCATTTGCATGTCAATATATTCAGGTCCTAATATGATTTTAGGTCATTTTGCTGATTTAAGAAAATTTATATTGCTCAAATATGATTTTAGTGTTTTTATTACATTTTAAAGAGTAAAATGATGTTTAAAATGCTAAAAAGAGTTAGATATATCTTCTGACCTTGAAATTGTTACACAATATCACACATGCAATTTACATACTGTATGTAAAATTTCGTGTGAAGGGGAATTATTTCTCATGATTTTTGATATTTTTATGATAAAATGATATAAATAAAGGTCAACTAGTTACAAATACTTTCGTGTCACATGAATGTTTTCCTGTCAGATTGGAAAATTTCAGATTGATGTGATTTGTCTAGCATGATTTATGAATTTTTAATGTAAAAATGGCATAAATAGAGACTTATTTAGAAAATATAGCTAAAATAAATTTCATGTCATGAGAAAATTATTACTGGTTGCATAAATGTCCCACATTTCAGATATAAAGTTGAAAATTTAATTTGATTACTCCCTCATTCAACTTACTCCTTCTTCCTCACCAAATAACCACCCAAAACCTAAGCTCCATATTTGATCAAGCTTAATATCGACTCTACTCCTTCATTACTTGCTCAATTTCGCTAACTTCGTCTTAATCTCTCCCTCTCATCGTCCTCTATCTTAATTGGAAATAAAATTACCGTCTTTCTCGCTTTTCAATTTATCCGTCTTTCTCAAAGGTGAATTATATTCATCTTTTATTGTCTAATTGTAGGTGGTGACCTTCAAGACCTCGACAAAGACTACTACTTGATAGAAGAGGACCTCGACGAGGATTGAAGACGCAAAAAGGTAACGGTGAAGGGTTACTCGATATCATTACGTGTTTTAATGTGTTTTCTATGTTAGTAATCGTATTTAGAATAGGATTAGTAATCATAGGAATTGTGTTGTTGATGATAGTTGTTGTTAGTTGATAATTGATAATGAGAATTGATGATTGATGATGTTAGTTGATGTTTGTTGTAGGATGATTGAGATGAAGAGATGATTTTCGTGCATAATATGTCCCAGCCGGCCGACCGACTGCCGGTCAGCTGACCGGCTGGGAAGTGGCTGATATTTATTTGTTTGTTACGTAAAAATTGGGTATGCATTATGTCTCATCCGGCCGACCTGCAGCCGGTCAGCCGACCAGCTGAGACACACCTTATTTCTTCCTTCATTTTCTCGTATGATATATGATCCAGCCGGGTAGCCGGCAGCCGGTCCACTTGACCGGCTGGATCATGCTGATGTTACGATGTTTCTCAAATGTTACATTGGTGCCAGCCGGGTAGCCGGCAGCCGGTCCACCTAACCGGCTGGCACACGCTGACTTCTCTTTACTTTTCTTTCTTATGTTTTCATTATTAATAGTTAGCATAGTTCGTTTATCGTATAAAATTTACGTAACGACTTTAAATATTCATGTTTAGAATATATGATATTCCTTTCGCTTGTATCCCATGTTTTGTGACGGTTTTTGATATGTCCCACTTTGAGTCGGTTTTACATATGTTATGGTTTGAGCACTAATTGTTATGTGCTATGAACTCTCATTCCCCCGGCTACCTCTTCGTTCGTAAGGCTGGAATGTCGGAACGAGGAGTGTATCCTTACTGCTTAATTGCATGTGTTAGTGGGCATATGACGACGTTGTTGGGAGGCGAACGCTTTGCGTTGATCGACCCGGCCGTCAAATGTTGTATACTTGCGAGGTGGTGTCATTGCATGTAGCGTACCGCTTGTTATGATGCTTGTGCTCTTTTCCGCCTCTTTCGTGAAGGTTGACCGAATTTGGGGTACTCGGCCTCTATGTATAACCGAGTCTTGGATGCGAAATGTCATCGCATATCGAATCGGAAAATGTTTATTCCGAGAGTCTGGCCAGGTTTAGACTAGGACCGTATTATTATCGTCGTCCTACCGGGAGGAAATTAGTCTACATATACTAAATGTTGAATCGTGTATGCGTTCAGGGAAATGTCATCTCGTGGATGCGATGTTAATCATACTTGCCATGTACACGGTGCTAGTGCGTGTCATTTACCGTAAGAGATGTTGTCAACGTATTTGTACATTTGGATGGATGATTATATGATTGGTTATTTGTGATCTTTGGATGACTTGGCATGGTTTGTTTGTCGAGTCTCAATCTTATCAAACTTATGCCGCTAACGGTGAGATGCAAGCCCTAGTGAGTGTATGGTTGCCTAAGAGTGTCATCCCCGAGTCTATCTATAATATGATGGTTACGGTTTTGTATTTCATGTACCGATATCTTTATATATATTGAATTGCCAATTTATTCTTCTCGTACTTCACATGTATATTTATTGATCGTGCTTGTCGCGAGCCCGATGCAAAAATAATTACCCACACTTAGGCTAACAACATAAGGAATGTAATTAGGGAAGTAGGGATCGATCCTCAGGGAGTACGTGTTAACTATGAATTGCTATGGAGTGATTTTCATTTAAGTTCGAGTCATTTGAGGTGGTTGTCTAAACTACTAACATAAAATAAAATGACAAGTATGTAAACGACGATATTTAAATGACAAGTATGTAAATTGCAATAAAATAAATGTAATCTAATTGACGAAAAGAAAGATGACGATATTTAAATCTAACTAAGAACGATAATTAAAATGACAATAAAGTAAACTACCTAAGGACGATAATGAAATGACGGTAAAGTAAACTAACTAAACAACAATAAAATAAACTATCTAAAACGGTAAAATAAACTATCTAATCAAATTGATATAGTGAAAGAGAAATTCATGTCAAATGATTTAAAAGTTTATTGATACCAACATTAGAATTACTACGATTGTCCAAGCCTTGTATCGGTATATTCCTCTCGGATTCGTACCGACTTTTTAATGGGTCCTAACGTTCTCTCAGCATGGTTAGGTCACTAAACCCCTATTGGTAGTCCTAATTCCCATCCCAACTCTCGTTTCTAAGATGGAAATTGACTAATACAAACAATTGTTCATGGCCACTAAACAAAGTTATAGAATTTGGCACAACCAAAGGAAGAAACAAACTAGGTGGTTCTATTGGCATCGACTCTTCTTTTAATTCATTTTAACTAGTAAATCATTTCAATATTTCAACTCTATTTATTATATTTACACAATGATAATCTTACAATATTAGAATTAATCAATGTGATTAAATAAATTAAAAGGAAAAAGATGTAGGAAATTAAACTATGAAATAAAAGTGCTAAAGTGATTAGGGTGATTATACTAGTAATGATTCTAATGATGAATTTCATGATTATATGATTAGACAAAATACAATATGACATATTAAACAATATTTCGGTCTTGACTAGATTACTTTTAGATGAGTTTCCTAACAACAATAATATGAAAACAAGACTAATTAGATTAAGGTTCATGATGAAAATTGCATAAGTAAAGGATAGAGAATTACCGAGATTGGAATACGATTATGTAAGAAAGAAAGCAAAGAACAAATATCCAACCCAATAACAAAAGCTTATGAAAACACTAGAGAAATACTAAGAAATTGCATAAACTATAATCTAAAACTTGTATGAAAGAAAGAAGTAAACTATTGTGTTATTCTCTTCTGAGTTGTTGTAAATTGTATGTAAGTTGTGTATCAAATGTTGAGATGATCCTTGGCTTTTATAGGGCTGCATGGCTGCTGCATTTCGTCCAAATTCATACCCTAAACAAAGCCTTAAAACACTCCATTAAAGCTTGGTAGAAGAAGAGCCAAGAGACGCTCATCAGCAAACATACCCGATCGGGTATGTGGTAATCCGATCGGGTATGTAACCCAGATGGATTTTTCCGTCTCTTCCAATTTCGTCTTTGGGCACGGAATCCTATGCCTTGGTCTTGGTCAATGTAACACGTAATTGGGCTTGGGCTAGTCTTCCTTTGACTTGGGTTGATGTTTTCTTTTGAAGTACAAAGTCAAAGTCCAAGATAAGTCCACTTGAGGAAGGATGTAGCGGAATCGTAATCAAATCGTGAAATGGCTATCATCGGTTTCTCATAAACTCGTCTAGTGCCTTTGCTCCATAAAGTAAGAAAATATAGCAAAACCGCTTCATTTCCTATAAAACGAGTCAAAGCACACAAAACAACTAGAATAGCAATATTAGCTCGTTAATCACTTAACAAAGTGCATAAATCGTATAGAAATCGAGCTAAAACGGGGGATAAATTAGTACAAAATATCACTTATCATTTATATATGCATGCTTCTACTTTCGTATTTCCGTTTAAGTATGTTAATTGTGATATTGCTGGGAGAACCCGGAGTTACTCCCCAGTGACTGTGGCGTTCATGTTTTTCATGGATGAACAGGTTGCTTGATTGGATGGATTTTGCTAGTTGTATTTTGGGTTTTGGGTGTGAGCTAGCGGGAGTTGGCCTGGATGAATCACCTCTAGACGTTGTTTAGCTAGTTTGCTAATAACTTTGATATTTGATAACATTTTGAGAGACTTCGTCTCTTTGTAGTATATTCTACTTTGGTTTTTAATTATTTGACATTTGCTCGTATTTTTATCTTAGCATGTAAAAAGTTTTAAAAACACCGTATTTTCCGCTATATAAATCACATGCTTGTTATGTTTTATTTCCGCATTCGCGAGGGTTGTCACAGTTGGTATCAGAGCTTTAACGCTCCCGACGCACACACGTGAACCCTAAACATAAACTACTTAACCATGAAATAATAAATGAGAGATGGGTAGAAGTTAAGGACTTTACTTGGTAGTCTATTTGTTTATGCTAAGTGTTAGGATTAACTTGTTTTGCCCTCCTCGTAGAGAAGAAAATCTTCAAGGACGCTATGCTTGGGTGGCTTCCCAAATTGCTAGAAGCAAGATTATGTCGTATGGTGGAGAACCGGACCCTACCGAGCTTTCGGAGTGGTTTCGGGAGATGGAAAAGCAATTCGACTTGTACCAAGTCCGTGAAGATGACAAGGTAAGGATTGCTAAGAACTTCTTTGTAAGGGAAGCCGATAATTGGTGGGCGATTACTAGTGCCACCGCTACTCTTGAAGTCGATTTCAATTGGGCTTGTTTCAAAGCTCTAATTGAAGGCCGATTTTATCCCAAGGAGCTCAAGCAACAAAGGCTAAAGGAATTCATTGATTTCAAGCAAGGTGACTTGACGGCTCAAGACTTCACCACACAATTTAACAAGCTTGCTCATTTCGCACCGAGGCTCATCAAGGATGATGAAGACCGAGCTTTCTACTACCGCGACAAGCTTAGTGCTTTACTCCAAAGCAAAGTGAGGAGAAATTCTACCTCCTTTGGAGAATTGTATGATGATGCACTATGGGCCGAAAACTCTATGAGGGCTATCAAAGATGAAGCAATGATGAAGAATCCCTCTCCTTCCTTCACTCCTAGGCCTAATTTCTATGGAAAAAGGCCGTTTACTCCTTCGTCTTCCAATTCTTATGCCAACAAGAGGAGATTCAATCCTCCCCCAAATGCAAATACAAGAGCTCCCGCTCCTTTCATTCCTCGAGCTACTTCTAACGTGGCTCATAGGCCTTATGCTCCTCCTCAAGCTCAAGGTCGCTTATGTAACCGTTGTAGACAACCACACCACCCCGGTGTAACTTGTTCCAACCGACCTTACGTTTGCTTCTTTTGCCAAAAGACGGGTCACCAATATGATGATTGCCCCGATCGGAAGTTGCCCCCTCCAATTGCCAAACCTAAGGGTTCTATCTTTGTTCTAAGCCGAGCCAAAGCCGATGCTCATCCGGAGATAATTACGGGTATGTTCTCAATTTTAGAGCAACCGTGTCTTATTCTATTTGATACCGGTGCTTCTATGTCCTTTGTGTCTTCAACTTGTACTAATAAATTATCTATCGAGCCTACATCTAGTGAGGATACTCCCATATCCTTATCATCTGGAGAAATTATCTCTTGTTCTACTCTTTACCCTAATGTTCCAATCTCTATTGCGAGTACTATCTTTCCCGCTAATCTCCTTAAGTTTCCTCTAGGAGAGTTCGATGTAATTCTAGGTATTCATTGGTTAGCATTGTACCATGCTAGATTCGAGTGTAGAGATCAAAATATTTACTTAAAGAGTCCTTTAGGAGTTAGAATAACCCATAAAGGATCTCATTCCCGAGTGGGTGTGTCTTTGATTTCCGCAATGAAGTTGGTGAGTATGGTAAGAAAGGGTCACCAAGCATTCTTGTGGATTGTGACTTCTTCAACTACCTCCATACCGAATATTGAAGATGTACCTATAGTTCGTGACTTTGTTGATGTATTCCCCGAAGACTTGCCCGGGATCTCTCCCGAGCGTGATGTTGAGTTTTCTATTGATCTTGTACCTGGTTCTGGACCCATAGCCAAAGCTCCTTACCGTATGGCTCCAACCGAATTGAAAGAGTTAAGGAAACAACTTGATTATATGATTGAAAAAGGTTTCATTCGACCAAGTGCCTCGCCTTGGGGTGCTCCCTTTCTCTTTTTGAAGAAGAAAGATGGTTCCATGAGACTTTGTATTGACTACCGTGAGTTGAACCAAATTACAATCAAGAATAGGTATCCTTTTCCAAAAATTGAAGATTTGTTTGATCAACTAAAGGGTGCTTCTACTTTTTCCAAGATTGATTTAAGATCCGAATATCACCAAATTCCCGTTCGTGATGTCGATATACCGAAGACCGCTTTTAGTACAAGATATGGTCACTTTGAGTTCAAGGTAATGCCATTTGTATTGACTAATGCTCACGCTATTTTTATGGATCAAATGAACCGCACATTAAGTGAGTACCTTGACAAGTGTGTGGTGGTTTTCATCGACGACATCCTTATTTTCTCCAAGACCGAAGAAGAGCATGCTATTCATCTAAGGACTATTTTTGGTGTTCTCCGTCGTCAAAAGTGGTTTGCCAAATTCTCCAAGTGTGAATTTTGGTTACCTAAAGTGTCCTTTATTGGGCATGTAATTTCTAAAGAAGGTGTGATGGTGGATCCTTCGAAGATTGAAGCTGTGGTTGATTGGAAGAGTCCAACCGATGTTAGAGAAGTTCGAAGTTTTCTTGGTTTAGCAGGTTATTACCGTAGATTTGTCAAAGATTTCTCAAAGCTTGCTAGACCGATGACTCAATTGTTAAAGAAAGAAACCAAGTTCGTATGGAATGAAGCTTGTGAAGCCGCTTTTCAAGAGTTAAAGAAAAGGTTGACCACCGCCCCGGTGTTGACCTTACCTGAAGATGGGGTAGACTTTGATGTCTATTGTGATGCTTCCAAGATGGGATTGGGTTGTGTACTTATGCAAAGTAGGAAAGTGGTTCCTTATGCCTCGAGACAGTTGAGAGTTCATGAAGTGAACTACCCTACTCATGATTTGGAATTAGCCGCCGTTGTTCATGCCTTGAAAGTATGGAGACACTACCTTATTGGTGTTCATTGTCGTATATTTACCGATCACAAAAGTTTGAAGTACATATTTACTCAAAAGGAGTTGAATATGAGACAAAGAAGATGGTTGGAATTGGTGAATGACTATGATTTTGAAATGTTGTACCATGAAGGGAAGGCTAATGTTGTTGCCGATGCTCTTAGTAGAAAATCTTCTCATGCATTTAATGCTATGTGGGTATTACCCAATGATCTTTGTTTTGAGTTCCAAAAGATGAAGTTGGAATTCGTGGAACGTGGATTTGATTATGTTGGTGCTATAATTGCCGAACCTGTTTTCCTCCGCGAGATCCGCGAAAGCCAAGTTGATGATCCTATCTATAAGTCTATTCAAGCCAAACTTCTAGAAGGAAAAGCTAAAGACTTCAAGATTGATGACAAAGGTGTTCTTCGACTCCATAACCGTTTGTTTGTGCCTAATGCTCTTGACTTGAGAAAGCGAGTTCTTGATTAAGCTCACCTTTCTCTTTATTCTATCCACCCCGGAGGTGATAAAATGTATAAAGACTTGAAGCTATAATTTTGGTGGCCGAATTTGAAAGGCGATGTTGTGTCCTACGTTGGAAGATGTCTTACTTGCCAACAAGTGAAAATCGAACACAAAAGGCCCGGTGGATTGCTACAACCGTTGGATATTCCACTATGGAAGTGGGAATCTATTTCTATGGATTTTGTCATGGCTTTACCAAGGACCGTTGGAAGTAAAGATGTCGTTTGGGTTATCGTTGATCGTTTGACTAAGAGTGCTAGATTCATTCCGATTAAAGAGACTTGGAGTTTAGATCGGCTAGCAAAAGCCTATGTTGATGAGATCGTTAGATATCATGGTGTTCCCAAGGAGATCATATCCGACCGAGATCCGAGGTTTTGTTCGAGATTTTGGAAGGCCTTACAAGAAGCCATGGGTAGTAAATTGTTGATGAGTACCGCATTTCATGCCACTACTGATGGTCAGACCGAGAGGACTATCTAGACTTTAGAAGACTTGCTTAGGGCTTGTGCACTCGACTTCCAATCTAGTTGGGAAAAGAGTCTACCGTTGGTGGAATTTTCTTACAACAATAGTTATCATGCCTCGATCAAGATGGCTCCTTATGAAGCTCTTTATGGAAGAAAATATCGAAGTCCTATTTGTTGGGATCAATTGAGTGATGTTCGTGACTTAGGTCCCGATGTTCTTGTTGAAACCATTGATCATGTGAAGGTCATTCGTGAAAGAATGAAAGCCGCTCAAGACCGACAAAAATCCTATGCCGATGTCCGAAGAAGACCGTTGGAATTGGAAGTTGGAGATAAAGTATTCTTGAAAGTATCTCCGATGAAAGGTGTTAAAAGGTTTGGTGTAAAGGGTAAATTGAGCCCGAAATACATTGGACCCTTTGATATTGTGAAAAGGATTGGTGCCGTAGCTTACAAGTTGGACTTGCCCCCGAATTTGAATAAAGTTCACGATGTTTTCCATGTTTCTCAATTGAGGAAGTACATTAGTGATCCAAGCCATGTTTTTCAAGCGGAAATGCCCGAACTTGAACCGAACTTATCCTTTAAAGAGAAGCCGATCCGCATTCTAGATCGCAAGGATAAGAAGTTGAGAAGTAAAGTGGTGTCTTTAGTGAAAATTTTGTGGGGATGTGCTAATGTCGAAGAAGAGACGTGGGAAACGGAAGCTTCTATGCGTATTAAATATCCAACCCTATTCGATTAAGGTATCTTTCTTTCGCTCAAGTTTCGAGGGCAAAACTTTTTAAAAGGTGGGTTGATTGTAACACCCGCAAATATACCCTATTTTTATAGTAAAAAAATTATACGGATACTTTTCAGCGAAATTTAGTTTTTAGTCTAGAATTAAATTTCCCGTGTCTAGTTTAGAATTTTTGAGTTCGTTTTCGGACTTTACGCGTGATCAGGCCTGTCGCAAGCCCGATGCAAAGATAAATTACCCAGACTAGGCTAATAACAAATTAATGTAATTAGGGAAGTAGGGGTCGATCCTCAGGGAGATGGTGTTTCCTATGGAATGTGAATTGTCTCGCAATTGAGTTCTATCTACTGATTATCTGGGTTTTGAGATTTTTGATATCTAAACTAATATAAAGCATAAATAAAAACAAAATAAAAATAGTAAAGCAAGTAATGAAAAGCATCTAGGGAAGTAGGTTCACACATGTAGATTGATATATTGATGAAATTGGATTTAGGACATGCAAATAATTCATTGAGCGTTCGTAGGAATGGCGTGTTCATTACAATCATAGATCAGATGGTCTAGCAGGCTTTTAGTGCGATTTACTAGGTCTTAATCCACTACGCCGCGCTTTGTCTATTCAATTTCTGTATATCTACCTTGGAAAAGAATTCCATACTAGTCAAATGATTTTAGCTAAAAATCGTTAACTATCGTTACAATCCAAACATGCATAGACACAATGTTTTAAAGGCACAATTCCTTTATCCAATTAACATCTTTTAATCAATCTAACCTGGCTACCCTACACCCTAGAAAGGATGACTACTCACTCATGATGATATCTATGTCTAAAATGATATTAACAATGAAAACTAGGATAGACATGTTTATTTGGTTTTGACTTTTTATATGGCGATAAGAACGACGCTAATTGATAATCTAGGAAACGAAACAACGATTATAACGGTACTAAAATGAATCTAAGACAATATGTAAAGCGAATAACAATCAAATGGAAAACAATAAGAACATTAAACAAGGGATAAAATAGAAATACCTATATGACGACAATGATAACAATAATAGAAAATCCTTGCATATAATAAACGATCCTTGAATTGCAACGCTTGAATCAAACAAAGGAGATTACAAGGATGAAATCCTTATTAATCTAAACTAAGGGACAGAAATAAAACTAAGAACTAAAGACTAAAGAAGAAGAAAATGAGAGAAGGGAGGCTAGTTCTCCCTTCCTCCTAGTCTAAAGAGGAAATGTAAGAAGAGAAGAGAAGAGGATTGTAAGAAAGGTGTGTGATGTTGTGTGTGGAGGCTAGGCTATTTATAGGGTTGAGAGGTTGCTCAAATGTGTCCAGATTCATCCCCTCGACAACCTAATAAAGTACCATTAAGGCTTGCATTAAAGAGAGGTTGGTCAAATGTGTCCAGATTCATCCCCTAGACAAAGCATTTAATCACTCATTTAAACTTGGTAGAAGAAGAGCCAAGAAACGTCTCAACAGCAAACATACCCGATCGGGTAAGTGGAAATCCGATCGGGTAAGTGTGCAAGATGGATTTTTCCGTCTCTTCCAATTTCATCCTTGGGCACGGAATCCTATGCCTTGGTCTTGGTCAATGCAATACATAATTGGGCTTGGGCTAGTCTTCCTTTGACTTGGGTTGATGTTTCCTTTTGAAGTTCAAAGCCAAAGTCCAAGATAAATCCACTTGAGGAAGGATGTAGCGGAATCGTAATCAAATCGTGAAATGGCTATCATCGGTTCCTCATAAACTCTTACTCTAGTGTCTTTGCTCCATAAAGTAGGAAAATATAGCAAAACCGCTTCATTTCCTATAAAACGAGACAAAACACGCAAAACAACTAGAATAGCAATATTAGCTCGTTAATCACTTAACAAAGTGCATAAATCGTATAGAAATTGAGCTAAGACGGGGGATAAATCAGTACAAAATATCACTTATCAACGCGAGATTCCGAGTAAGTTACGTCTTAAGACGTTTATGGGATATTGCTCATGTTTTCCACTTACTCCCTCATACTCAGCCTTAAACCCTAAACTCCCTCATTCAACTTACTCCTTCTTCCTCACCAAGTAACCACCCAAAACCTAAGCTCCATATTTGATCAAGCTTAATATCGACTCTACTTCTTCATTACTTGCTCAATTCCGCTAACTTCGTCTTAATCTTTCCCTCTCATCGTCCTCTATCTTAATTGGTAATAAAATTACCGTCTTTCTCGCTTTTCAATTTATCCGTCTTTCTCAAAGGTGAATTATATTCATCTTTTATTGTCTAATTGTAGGTGGTGACCTCCAAGACCTCGACAAAGACTACTACTTGATAGAAGAGGACCTCGACGAGGATTGAAGACGTAAAAAGGTAACGGTGAAGGGTTACTCAATATCATTACGTGTTTAAATGTGTTTTCTATGTTAGTAATCGTATTTTGAATAGGATTAGTAATCATAGGAATTGTGTTGTTGATGATAGTTGTGGTTAGTTGATAATTGATAATGAGAATTGATGATTGATGATGTTAGTTGATGTTTGTTGTATGATGTTGGGATGAAGAAGATGAATTTCGTGCATGATACGTCCCAGCCGGCCGACCGGCTGGGAAGTGGCTGTATATTATTTATGTTACCTATTATTTTGAGCATGAATTATGTCTCAGCCGGCCGACTGGCTGAGACACACCTTATTTTGCCTTCATTTTCTCGTATGATATTAGATCCAGGCGGGTAGCCGGCAGCCGGTCCCTTTGACCGGCTGGATCATGCTGATGTTTCATTGGTTTTTCAAGTATGACATTGGTGCCAGCCGGGTAGCCGGCAGCCGGTCCCCTTGACCGGTTGGCACACGCTGCCAATCCCTTTGTAATTCTTTCTTCTGTTTTCATTATTAATAGTTCGCATGGTTCGTTTATCGTATAAATTTACGTAATGACTTTAAATATTAATGTTTAGAATATATAATATTCCATTAGCTTGTGTCGCATGTTTTGTGACGGTTTTTCATATATCCCACTTTGAATCGGTTTTACAAATGTTACGGTTTGAGCACTAATTATTAAGTGCTTTGTACTCTCATTCCCCGGCTACCTCTTCGTTCGTAAGGCTGGAATGTCGGAACGAGGAGTGTATCCTTACTGCTTAATTGCATGTGTTAGTGGGCATATGACGACGTTGTTGGGAGGCGAACGCTTTGCGTTGATCGACCCGGCCGTCAAATGTTGTATACTTGCGAGGTGGTGTCATGGCATGTAGCGTACCGCTTGTTATGATGCTTGTGCTCTTTTCCGCCTCTTTCGTGAAGGTTGACCGAATTTGGGGTACTCGGCCTCTATGTATGACCGAGTCTTGGATGCGAAATGTCATCGCATGTCGAATCGGAAAATGTTTATTCCGAGAGTCTGGACAGGTTTAGACTAGGACCGTATTATTATCGTCGTCCTACCGGGAGGAAATTAGTCTACATATACGAAATGTTGAATCATGTATGCGTTCAGGGAAATGTCATCCCGTGGATACGATTTTAATCATACTTGCCATGTACACGATGCTAGTGCGTGTCATTTACCGTGAGAGATATTGTCAACGTATTTGTACGTTTGGATGGATGATTATATGATTGGTTATTTGTGATATTTGGATGACTTGTAATGGTTTGTTTGTCGAGTCTCAATCTTATCAAACTTATGCCGCTAACGGTGAGATGCAAGCCCTAGTGAGTGTATGGTTGCCTAAGAGTGTCATCCCCGAGTCTATCTATAATATGATGGTTACGGTTTTGTACTTCATGTACCGATATCTTTATATATATTGAATTGCCTATTTATTCTTCTCGTACTTCACATGTATATTTATATATGTATGCTTCTACTTTCGTATTTCCGTTTAAGTATGTTAATTGTGATATGGCTTGGAGAACCCGGAGTTACTCCCCACTGACTGTGGCGTTCATGTTTTTCATGGATGAACAGGTTGCTTGATTGGATGGATTTTGGTAGTTGTATTTTGGGTTTCGGGTGTGAGCTAGTGGGCGTTGGCTCGGATGAATCACCTCTAGACGTTGTTTAGCTAGTTTGCTAATAACTTTGATATTTGATAACATTTTGAGAGACTTCATCTCTTTGTATTATATTCTACTTTGGTTTGTAATTATTTCACATTCCTCGTATTTTTATCTTAGCATGTAAAAAGTTTTAAAAACACCGTATTTTCCGCTATATAAATCACATGCTTGTTATGTTTTATTTTCGCATTCGTGAGGGTTGTCACAATGTTTTATACATATTATAATGCTGCAGTTTTATCTATGAATGTCATATTATATTTATGTAATTTTAAATTATGTAATTTAATCCTTGTATGGCCTTAGTTTTAATCGATATTGCCCGAAATGTAAGGGAATATTCATTCGGTTGTAATTTAATGTGATCTCGTATCACTTTTATTATATTATTATTTTATTTTACAAATGTATAATAGGAAATTATTGTAATTTTATTATATATTTTGTAATTTTTGTAATACCGGAGTTTTCTAAAGACGGTGTCATTCCGAAAGGCGTTCCGAAAGAGATGTTGTCATTGGGAGGCGTGCTTATGAAGTTCAAATGACCAAAGGAGTTGGTTTCCGAATTTGTAATAGATTATATGATTGTCTAGTCTAGGAAAGGCCATACTAGGAAATTTATTTTTATGCTTGCATTTTATTTAATATGTTTGCATGCATTGCCAAATCGCCATAACATGACATGCATATTTCATCGAGTTATCGACCGTGTCAATTAAAATTATCAATAATTCATCGATTTAGTTCACTTATACAAGATAGATAATAAAATGACATGACCTCTTATAATAAATAATTGAGATCAAGCCTTACCAAATAGTAGAACCCATGAATCCCAATTTCGCAAGAAAGTAGGTTCGGCTCACCGGGGTGCTAAGCTTGTTACGTTGGGTAAGTGGGGTAATAAAGGTTAATTTTTTGAAAATTTGATTGAGCTCAACGGAACTATTTGCGACCGTAGTCACATGTGTTCCGGGCTTAAGATAAATATTAAAGTAATATTATCGACCGAGAGTTCTAATGTAGAATCGATTAAAGAGTTAATCCACCGAATTATGTTAATAAGAGATGAATCGGCTCACCGTGCCCAAGTTGATATGAATTTGGATCTCGGAATCATTTATAAAAGTTGGGTAGAAATCACTATTTAAATGTTAAAACTTTTTAAAAAAAAAAATGTTTACAAGTATTTAAAATGATAAATGTTGACATTTCCTTTATGTCTAAAATTTGTAGTTAATATTGTTTATTCGCAATGGCAAATGCTAATTCATCCACCACCACCAATGCTCCAACTCTCACGAATATCTCATGTCTTCGATCCTTCATGGATCGATGCAAGTTAGAAAAGAATGGTGAAAATTTTTGCCGATTGGGATGCGCAACTCCGTTTGGCCGCGGAGGGTGACGACAAGCTTTGTTACCTTACCGAAGCCTCTCTCGAAACACCTAATGAAAGGTCAACTGCCGCCGCAAGGCGAGCCTATGAGGCTTACCAAAAGGAAGTCGTCGCGATCAAAAATGTTTTGATCTTCTCTATGGAGCCCGATCTCCAAAGGAGTGCCATAAAGATGAGCACCACCTATGAGATCTATGCCAAGCTTGTGACCATGTTTTCACAAGCTCCAAGGATCATTCAATATGAGACGGCTTCCGCGTTTTTCAACATGAACCTAAAAGAGGGCCAAAAGGTTAGCCCTCATGTACTCAAATTGATTGAGCATGTTGAGACTCTTAAATTGCAAGGGGTGACCATTCCCGACAACTCGTTATCGACCAAGTTTTACATTCCTTGGGGAAAATCAAGGCATATGTGCAGTTTAGGGTAAACTACAATATGCAAAACATGAAAACCTCTCTTCATGAATTGCACAAGATGCTTGTGCAAGCTGAGAGAGACATGGGGCTAAATGGTTGCACTTCCAAGGATGTGCTCCATATTAATAATAAAAGCAAGGGAAAGTTCAAGAAAGGTGGTAGTAAAGGGAAGAGGCCCTCCACGTTCAAGGGAAAAGGTAAAGCTATTGAGAATAGCTCACCCATGCCCAAGAAGGGTGCCTCCAATGAGGAAAAATGCCATTATTGTAATGGCGTAGGGCATTGAAAGAGGAATTGCCCAAAGTATCTTGGAGATCTAAAAGCTGGAAAGATTGTTTCAGTTGGTATATGTTCATCCCTATCAATTATGTTTTGATCTCAACTTTAGTATAAGATACAAGTTGTGATTCTTACCCTTTTATTGTAATTAGGGCATGCAAGCAAAGATAAAGGCAAAGACAAACAAGCCTAAGAAGGCTCTTGACGGGAACCTAAGGTAGCCACCCATGGGTGAAGACCGAAGGAAGCTTGGCCTCGAGATTGTCTCCCTTTTTTATTGTATTAGTGGTTGTTTAGAACTTTTGTATTCCTTGTTGGACATGGAAGCTTTATTTTCAAGAACAATTTGTTGTAATTGAATATTTGGTATCTTGATTTTCAACCCAAGTCACTCGGTTACTGGAAACGTTTATTGTTCTAAAAACTTGTCATTATA
>JAIUZE010032969.1:0-23101 GCA_022085475.1 Heliosperma pusillum | reverse complement strand
TTATTTGAATTTATGATAATTTAATATAATTATTTTGAATTTATTTGGAATTAAAGAGTAGGTTATACGGTTTAAACCCGAACGTCATTTAACTATTCCCGAGTCAACTTAAGTCCCGAAACAAACCCGAAACTGACTCCTACGTGGACCCCACGGCCAAAGCAACCTCTTTCCCTCATTTGAGATCTTTTGATTACTTATTATTAAACTAATACAAATATCTAAGATATTTGTAACTTTATCGATCTGTCAACTTAAATTCGAAACAAATCGCTTAAAAACAGACCCGATTTCTCCTTACTCCACACGCCTATTCCACCTTGTCTCTTAGGATTAGATATTTTGATTAAACTAACATAATATCTAATAATATCTAGATATTTGATTAAACAAACATAATATCTAATAATATCTAGATATTTACCATAATATATTTATAAAACCCGAGTCAATTCCGTAACAACAAATTCAAAACCCGACTCCCATTAACCTCTATATTACACGGCTCTCCCCTCCACTCTTACTCACTAATTATCTTTTCATTTTACATTAAATCAACTTAATATCTAATTAATACCTTCTTTAATATAATCATAATCGTTCTTCGTGTTCTTGATCGTTCTTGAGCAAAATCGTCACAAAACCTTCGTTACTTGGTCAAATCCGTTCTAAATTATATTTCTAGAGTCTCCTCTCCGCTCTTCATCTCCGAGTACGTTTCATTTTCAATTCCGACAAAATCGTTTTCAACACTTTAATTGTTGAAATCAAGTTTTAATACTAATAAGGTTATTTTTGTCATTTCTTATAGGAGAAGATTATGAAGACGAGTTTGGTGACTCGTATATTTTAGAAGAAGATTAGTAGACGGGTTCTTAGGTCTTATTTTGGGTGCTATTTGATTTTGTGCTAGCTAAGGTAACGATTACCGAGTTACTCGACGAATTAATGTCGCATACTTTAGTTGTTGTTATTATTATTTACGGTTTTATGTAGTAACATGCTAGGTTGTTATTATTATTAAGTTTTATGAGTTTATAACATATTTATGGTTTTTGACATGTTGGATGATTTGTTCATAATCATAATTTTTGTATGAATGATGGATGAATTGATTGTTAAAATGGATGGTTGTTAATTAAAACATGTTAGAAATAAATTTGGGTTGTTGTTGATGGTGGCCGTGTAAGGTGGCTGAGAAACCGACCCAAACCAGGCCGGTTCAGCCCGGTTCAGGCCCGGTCCAGGCCGGTCTAGGTTGGCCCGTTATTTGGCCTTTTGGCTTGTGTCGATACTTGATTGTTTTGTTGTTGTTTTGACGGGTTTTAAATATGTTAAGCATGCGGGAAATATTAAGAAAACGATTTTAGAAATGTTGACCAAAACCGGCCCAAACCAGCCCGTGGGCCCAGTCCAGGCCCGGTCCAGCCCATGACCCGTGAGCCCTCCTTTGGGCTTGTTACGGTTTTTGAGTTTAGTGTTATTATTATATCAGGTTTGGTAATATTTAGCAAGTGGGAAATTTTAATAAGTAAATTATTTAATTAAACGGTTTTCATAATATTATTATTTCTCACATGTTAGAAATTATAGCATGAGATTGTAGTTTAATTTGATATCCCTTAAGTCAAGCGGGTTTCGTAAGAATTAATAATTCACATGTTAGAAATTAGAATAAAATAGCATGAAATGAATATGATGTTCTTATGTGCAAGCCTAAATGGCTAAGACTCTGTTTCTAGCCGGTTTGACCAAACGGGTTTGGTCAAACTATGATCTAGTCAGCCCCGTTTTGACTGATGACCCGTCGCGGGACTCGGGTCGGGGCTTTGTCTTCAGGTAAAGTTTTATTTAATGAATGAATGAATGAGCCTTAGTAGATATGAGGCGATATGATATTTGAATGTGATTTATATGCAATTAGTCACATGATAGGAAGTTTTTCCCGTGACGGTTTAATTGTATGATATATGTCGTGTTGACTAAGTACTCATAGAGAATTATGATTATATGGCGTCTTGACCATTCTAATTCTAAATGAGCACATTGGACCATGACATTGATAGGCCTTACTATCTTTAACGAGTATATAGTTCACAGCTTGATAGCTTTTGTGTTCCCGGCTTGGTGGGTTTATATCCAAGCTGGGGCATGGCTGCCTAATTGCTTCCACTTTGGGAATGGAGCCAGCTTAAGTACTAGCCAACTCTGCTTAGGGGGTCTCCTCGTAGAGATTCTCATGTACTTTTGGTCATGAGACAGGGAATGGGTTAGCTGTTGTCGCTAGGTCTGATCAGTCTAGGACTAGGATGTTTATCCTACCTTGTGGTATAGCCTCGAGTTACAGAAGTCGACTATTGACTGTACTAAGAACTTATGCCTGTTTCCAGACGTATTGGTCTTTCATGATTGATGATTCTATGAATCGTAGAAGGTGAGATGCAAGCCGGCTACGGTTGATAGAGTTTGGATTACCGGTTGTTAACTGATTCATATGATAGTTTGCATGATTAGGGTTGAGTTGTATCCAGGCCATGTTTTAAATGTAACCTCTGAGCTGAAATACTAGCTTCCCTACCTCGTGGTATAGGTTGTTAACTGATTCACATGATAGCTTGCATGAGTAGCTTATCCTTCATATGCTAGGTTATATGTTAGTTACTTGTTTCATAACATGAAAAGCATATCGTATATGTTAAGGTTTTGTATTTTTCATATACATCTCTTTTATGTTATTCATTTTTTATTAAACTCGACATTTCGTGGCTGGGAGAACTCGGAGTTACTCCCCACTGACTGTGGCTTCCGTGTTTATATTTAATGCGGTTGGCAAGTTTGTGATGCATACATTGGGTACATTGACGAGCTAGCGAGCGAAGTATTTACCTTGGACCTATATTCGGTTCTTAGATTGTATATTATTATACACTCTTTTATTTGAGTATTTATACGGGAGATATGTCTCCAGTCTTGTATAATTCGTATGTATAATATTATTTTCCGTTTTGTAATGACTTTTGCTTAAGAACACCTTTGTTATGATGAATATATTTAATGGTGGTTCCGGTTTTAAAATTACCATTTTCACTAACAGGAACCTATTAAAAAACTATTTTCATTTTTTTACTTATTTATTTAAATTACTTGTTTATCTTTCCGCTAATTTGAGGGTGTCACAGTTGGTATCAGAGCATTTTTGCTCCCGACGCACGTTTGTGTACCCTATTATAAATAACTTGACCTTAATAAAATAATAAACTTGTGAGATAGAATGGTAGGATGGGTAGATTAGGATTTATGTTGTAATCTATTTGTTCATGCTAATTGTTAGGAGTAACTTAATTTGTTTTATTTCTTATGAAGATGGTTGGACCTCGTGTAGAAAAGATTGTTGTTAGTGCCAACCAGGTCCCTCCCCATAGAGAAGACAATTGCTAAGGAGGCTATGCTTGGGTGGCTAGCCAAATTGCAAGGAGCAATATTACGCCTTATGGTGGTGAGCCGGACCCTACCGAGCTCTCGGAATGGTTTCGAGAGATGGAGAACCAATTCGACTATTACCAAGTCCTTGAAGAGGACAATGTAAGGATTGCTCAGTTCTTTTTGGTAAGGGAGGCAGACTACTGGTGGTCTATTTCCAATCCCACCGCTATTCTTGAAATCAATTTCGAGTGGGAATGTTTCAAGTCTCTTGTTGAGGATCGATTTTACCCCATGAAGCTCAAGCAGCAAAGACTCAGAGAATTCATCGATTTCAAGCAAGGTGATTTGATGACCCAAGACTTCACCACTTAATTCAACCGACTTGCTCGTTTTGCGCCAGGACTCATCAAGGATGATGAAGATAGAGTTTTTTTTACTATCGTAATAAGCTTAGTGCTTTGCTCCAAAGCAAAGTAAGGAGGAACTCTACATCTTTCGGAGAAATGTATGGCGATGCCCTTAGGGCCGAAGACTTCATGAAGGCCTTTAGTGATGGGGCGAAGACGAAGAGTCCATCTCCTTTTTCCTCTTTCAATCCAAGGAAACCCTTTCACCCGGGAGTAGGATGCTATGATAGGCCCCTCTTTTTCTTTTTCTGCAAGAAGCCTGGACACCTCATTCGTGAATGTCCCGATCGTCAGACTTCCGCAACCGGTGCCAAAGCTAAAGGATCCAGCTATGTACTCCGTCGAGCTGAAAACGATGCCCTGGAGATAGTGTCTGGTAGTTTCACTTCCTTAAAATCAACCTTGTTTTCTTTTCTCGCCTTCGTCTTTTAATTTCTTCTTATCGTAGTCTTTAATGATGCTTCCTAAGGTTCCTTGTATCATGTTCTATTATCCCTACACTCTTGAGAGGTAGTTTTCTTTTAGCTATCGTAAGGGTTAGTAGATGTGTTTTGAAGGAGTTTCTAATATGATACCTAACCGTCCTATTGAGCTAGTTTCTTATTTAAATGGTTATAGAAAATTGAGAGTAAGCTTAGGATGAAACTCTCCTAGTGGTTTTAGATTATGAAAACTTGAAGTTGCAATATCTTTTTGAGGATCGAAATAAGCTTAATGATAATTGTAGTTGTGGTTAGGAAGTTGAGTGATTTTTTTTTTTTTTTATGTTATTTGGGAATTTGTTGTCGTTAAATGTGGACCCTAACGGGAATAAATACTTTGTGGAATTAAGGATTGGATGACACAACTTGAGGAATATCGTCATAAGCGAAAACCGTTGTATTGAGAGTTTGGAAGAGATAAATAAATTGATTTACGGTCGCATTGCCCTATGTTTGGCAAAAGATAAGTGAAATGAGATTTGTGTGACTAATCTCTTTGAGGTTTTGTGATTCAACTTTTGAGGATGAGAAGGTTCATTGTTAATAATTTAGGATAATGAATTTTGGAATAAATTGGATCAAAGGATTTCATGGAAAGTCTCTTTTACCTTGTGGTTGTTAGCGGTCTTGTTTCCCTAATTATAAATATTTTGATGGTGGTTTCCAATAAGAGTTTTGATGGAGCTAAGAATATTAGAGTTCGTAATGAATCTTTCATGGGTTGTTAGTTATGGGGTTTACCGTACCGATGGACCTTAGAAGATTCTAATTGAATTTGAATAATTGGGAGTTGTTACTCGATGTGTCATGCTTATGAAATATTTTGGTAGGAATCTGATGATTGAAAATGTTGAGGATATATTGCACTCTCTTGACGGTTAGATTCTGGTGCAGTTAGTGTTGTCGAGTTACGATCGACATTTGAATTTTCATAGATGAAAGATAGTATTGTGGTTCATTCCTCTCTCTCTTCCCTCAAATTGATCCTTAGGCAATCCGCTACCTTTCAATCCTTTCCCTTTTTAGTCCTTTTTAATCGTTTGGGGGTACCTCCTTTTATCACGATTTGTGATTTCGATGTTCGAGTTGCTCCACGTTCGTGTAATGTCTTCTTGTTGTGTTTCTATCCTTGAGAAAACTTTCAAAATCTCCTTCTTTCTTCCCTCTTTCTATTCGATTTATTCTTTCGAATATTCCGTTCCTTCTATCGAATATCATCTCTTATAGATAGATTATTAGAAGCTTTAGTTAGAAATTTTAGGCATAGATAGTAGAGTTATTACCCTTACTATAGAATTTTTTAAACTAAAAGCTTTTGGAAATGTTTGATGATTTCAAATAGTTTTACCGTCAAGGAGTGTTGAGACTTGTTATTGGAGACGTTCGATAACTAGTTTTCTCATTTGTTGATGCGAAAATGTATCTTTTAAGTCTTTGAATTGGGACGTCGATGTTCTTAACTGCAGACGAGAACCTTCCGCCCCATTTATAAGACCCTGTATTTTTATTTCAAATATATTCTTAAAAGGGTTTGAAATAGACTTACATATATGTCACATTTCTCCTTCTCAGTTTCGAGGACGAAACTTTTTAAAAAGGAGGGGTGATTGTAACAACCCGTAATTTGAAAGACCGAAATTATATTTGAAAATTAATAAATTTATTTTATTTTATTTTATTACGATTTATTTGAATTTATGATAATTTAATATAATTATTTAGAATTTATTAGGAATTAAAGAATAGGTTTTACAGTTTAAACCCGAACTTCATTTAACTATTCCCGAGTCAACTTAAGTCCCGAAACAAACCCGAAACCGACTCCTACGTGGACCCCACGGCCAAAACAACCTCTTTCCCTCATTTGAGATCTTTTGATTACTTATTATTAAACTAATACAAATATCTAAGATATTTGTAACTTTATCGATCTGTCAACTTAAATTCAAAACAAATCGCTTAAAAACATACCCGATTTCTCCTTACTCCACACGCCTATTCCACCTTGTCTCTTAGGATTAGATATTTTGATTAAACTAACATAATATCTAATAATATCTAGATATTTGATTAAACAAACATAATATCTAATAATATCTAGATATTTACCATAATATATTTATAAAACCCGAGTCAATCCCGTAACAACAAATTCAAAACCCGACTCCCATTAACCTCTATATTACACGGCCCTCCCCTCCACTCTTACTCACTTATTATCTTCTTATTTTACATTAAATCAACTTAATATCTTTTTAATACCTTCTTTAATATAATCATAATCGTTCTTCGTGTTCTTGATCGTTCTTGATCGTTCTTGAGCAAAATCGTCACAAAACCTTCGTTACTTAGTCAAATCCGTTCTAAATTATATTTCTAAAGTCTCCTCTCCGCTCTTAATCTCCGAGTACGTTTCATTTTCAATTCCGACAAAATCGTTTTCAACACTTTAATTGTTGAAATCAAGTTTTAATACTAATAATGTTATTTTTGTCATTTCTTATAGGAGAAGATTATGAAGACGAGTTTGGTGACTCGTATATTTTAGAAGAAGATTAGTAGACGGGTTCTTAGGTCTTATTTTGGGTGCTATTTGATTTTGTGCTAGCTAAGGTAACGATTACCGAGTTACTCGACGAATTAATGTTACATACTTTTACTTATGTTTTTGTTATTTACGGTTTTAAGTAGTAACATGCTAGGTTGTTATTATTATTAAGTTTTATGAGTTTTTAACATATTTAGTGTTGTTGACATGTTGGATGATTTGTTCATAATCATAATTTTAGTATGAATGATGGTTGAATTGGTTGTTAAAATGGATGGTTGTTAATTAAAACATGTTAGAAATAAATTTGGGGTTGTTGTTGGTGGTGACCGTGTAAGGTGGCTGAGAAACCGACCCAAACCAGGCCGGTTGAGCCCGGTCCAGGCCGGTCTAGGTTGGCCCGTGATTTGGCCCTTTGGGCTTGTGTCGATACTTGATTGTTTTGTTGTTGTTTTGACGGGTTTTAAATATGTTAAGCATGCGGGAAATATTAAGAAACGATTTTAGAAATGGTTGACCAAAACAGGCCCAAACCAGCCCGTGGGCCCAGTCCAGGCCCGGTCCAGCCCATGACCCGTGAGCCCTCCTTTGGGCTTGTGATGGTTTTTGAGTTTATTGTTATTATTATATCATGTTTTGTAATATTTAGCAAGTGGAAAATTTTAATAAGTAAATTATTTAATTAAACGGTTTTCATAATATTATTATTTCTCACATGTTAGAAATTATAGCATGAGATTGTAGTTTAATTTGATATCCTTTAAGTCAAGCGGGTTTCGTAAGAATTAATAATTCACATGTTAGAAATTAGAATAAAATGGCATGAAATGATTATGATGTTCTTATGTGCAAGCCTAAATGGCTAAGACTCTGTTTCTAGCCGGTTTGACCAAACGGGTTTGGTCAAACTACGATCTAGTCAGCCCCGTTTTGACTGATGACCCATCGCAAGAATCGGGTCGGGGATTTGTCTTCAGGTAAGGTTTTATTTAATGAATGAATGAGCCTTAGTAGATATGAGGCGATATGATATTTGAATATGATTTATATGCAATTAGTCACATGATAGGAAGTTTTTCCCTTGACAGTTTAATTGTATGATATATGTCGTGTTGACTAAGTACCCATAGAGAATTATGATTTTATGGCGTCTTGACCATTCTAATTCTAAATGAGCACCTTGGACCATGACATTGATAGGCCTTACTATCTTTAACGAGTATATGTTCATGGCTTGATAGCTTTTGTGTTCCCGGCTTGGTGGGTTTATATCCAAGATGGGGCATGGCTGCCTAATTGCTTCCACTTTGGGAATGGAGCCAGCTTAAGTACTAGCCAACTCTGCTTAGGGGGTCGCCTAGTATAGATTCTCATGTATTTTGGTCAGAAGACAGGGAATGGGTTAGCTGTTGTCGCAGGTCTGATCAGGGGGTCTTAAGGACTAGTATGTTATCCCTACATTGTGGTCTTATAGCCTCGAGTTACAGAAGTCGACTATGACTGTACCTAAGAATTATGCCGGTTTCTAGAAGTATTGGTCTTCATGTTTGATGATTCTATGAATCTTAGAAGGTGAGATGCAAGCCGGCTAAGGTTGATAGAGTTTGGATTACCGGTTGTTAACTGATTCACATGATAGTTTGTATGATGAGGGTTGAGTTGTATCCAGGCCATGTTTTAAATGTAACCTCTGAGCTGAAATACTATCTTCCCTACCTCGTGGTATAGGTTGTTAACCGATTCACATGATAGCTTGCATGAGTAGCTTATCATTCATATGCTAGGTTATATGTTAGTTATTTGTTTCATAACATGAAAAGCATATCGTATATGTTAAGGTTTTGTATTTTCCATATACATCTCTTTTATGTTATTCATGTTTTATTAAACTCGACATTTCGTGGCTGGGAGAACTCGGAGTTACTCCCCACTGATTGTGGCTTCCGTGTTTATATTTAATGCGGTTGGCAGGTTTGTGATGCATACTTGGGTACATTGACGAGCTAGCGAGTGAAGAATTACCTTGGACCTATATTCGGTTCTTAAGATTGTATTATTTAATACACTCTTTTATTTCCGTATTTATTTAGGGAGATATGTCTCCCGTTTTAGATACTTCTTATGTATAATATTATTTGCTTTTTGTTATGAACCTTTTTCTTTAAGACACCTTTGTTATGATGAATATATTTAATGGTAGGTTCCGGTTTTAAAAATTTACCGATTTTCACTAAAGTGAACCTATTAAAAACATATTCTCATCTTTTATTTATTTAAATTACTTGTTTATCTTTCCGCAAATTCGAGGGTGTCACAGTTGGTATCAGAGCATTTTTGCTCCCGACGCACGTTTGTGTACCCTATTATAAATAACTTGACCTTAATAAAATAATAAACTTGTGAGATAGAATGGTAGGATGGGTAGATTAGGATTTATGTTGTAATCTATTTGTTCATGCTAATTGTTAGGAGTAACTTAATTTGTTTTATTTCTTATGAAGATGGTTGGACCTCGTGTAGAAAAGATTGTTGTTAGTGCCAACCAGGTCCCTCCCCATAGAGAAGACAATTGCTAAGGAGGCTATGCTTGGGTGGCTAGCCAAATTGCAAGGAGCAATATTACGCCTTATGGTGGTGAGCCGGACCCTACCGAGCTCTCGGAATGGTTTCGAGAGATGGAGAACCAATTCGACTATTACCAAGTCCTTGAAGAGGACAATGTAAGGATTGCTCAGTTCTTTTTGGTAAGGGAGGCAGACTACTGGTGGTCTATTTCCAATCCCACCGCTATTCTTGAAATCAATTTCGAGTGGGAATGTTTCAAGTCTCTTGTTGAGGATCGATTTTACCCCATGAAGCTCAAGCAGCAAAGACTCAGAGAATTCATCGATTTCAAGCAAGGTGATTTGATGACCCAAGACTTCACCACTTAATTCAACCGACTTGCTCGTTTTGCGCCAGGACTCATCAAGGATGATGAAGATAGAGTTTTTTTTACTATCGTAATAAGCTTAGTGCTTTGCTCCAAAGCAAAGTAAGGAGGAACTCTACATCTTTCGGAGAAATGTATGGCGATGCCCTTAGGGCCGAAGACTTCATGAAGGCCTTTAGTGATGGGGCGAAGACGAAGAGTCCATCTCCTTTTTCCTCTTTCAATCCAAGGAAACCCTTTCACCCGGGAGTAGGATGCTATGATAGGCCCCTCTTTTTCTTTTTCTGCAAGAAGCCTGGACACCTCATTCGTGAATGTCCCGATCGTCAGACTTCCGCAACCGGTGCCAAAGCTAAAGGATCCAGCTATGTACTCCGTCGAGCTGAAAACGATGCCCTGGAGATAGTGTCTGGTAGTTTCACTTCCTTAAAATCAACCTTGTTTTCTTTTCTCGCCTTCGTCTTTTAATTTCTTCTTATCGTAGTCTTTAATGATGCTTCCTAAGGTTCCTTGTATCATGTTCTATTATCCCTACACTCTTGAGAGGTAGTTTTCTTTTAGCTATCGTAAGGGTTAGTAGATGTGTTTTGAAGGAGTTTCTAATATGATACCTAACCGTCCTATTGAGCTAGTTTCTTATTTAAATGGTTATAGAAAATTGAGAGTAAGCTTAGGATGAAACTCTCCTAGTGGTTTTAGATTATGAAAACTTGAAGTTGCAATATCTTTTTGAGGATCGAAATAAGCTTAATGATAGTTGTAGTTGTGGTTAGGAAGTTGAGTGATTTTTTTTTTAAAGTTACTTGGGAATTTGTTGTCGTTAAATGTTGGACCCTAACAGGAATAAATACTTTGTGGAATTAGGATTGGATGACACAACTTGAGGAATATCGTCATAAGCGAAAACCGATGTATTGAGAGTTTGGAAGAGATAAATAAATTGATTTACGGTCGTATTGCCCTATGTTTGGCAAAAGTTAAGTGAAATGAGATTTGTGTGACTAATCTCTTTGAGGTTTTGTGATTCAACTTTTGAGGATGAGAAGGTTCATTGTTAATAATTTAGGGTAATGAATTTTGGAATAAATTGGATCAAAGGATTTCATGGTAAATCTCTTTTACCTTGAGGTTGTTAGCGGTCTTGTTTCCCTAATTCTAAATATTTTGATGGTGGTTTCCAATAAGAGTTTGATGGAGCTAAGAAGATTAGAGTTCGTAATGAATCTTTCATGGGTTGTTAGTTATGGAGTTTACCGTACCGATGGACCTTAGAAGATTCTAATTGAATTTGAATAATTGGGAGTTGTTACTCGATGTGTCATGCTTATGAAAAATTTTGGTAGGAATCTGATGATTGAAAATGTTGAGGATATATTGCACTCTCTTGAGGACTAGATTCTGGTGCAGTTAGTGTTGTCGAGTTACGATCGACATTTGAATTTTCATAGATGGAAGATAGTATTGTGGTTCATTCCTCTCTCTTCCCTCAAATTGATCCTTAGGCAATCCGCTACCTTTCAATCCTTTCTCTTTTTAGTCCTTTTTAATCGTTTGGGCGTACCTCCTATTATCACGATTTGTGATTTCGATGTTCGAGTCGCTCTACGTTAGTGTAATGTCTTCTTGTAGTGTTTCTATCCTTGAGAAAACTTTCAAAATCTCCTTCTTTCTTCCCTCTTTCTATTCGATTTATTCTTTCGAATATTCCGTTCCTTTTATTGAATATCATCTCTTATAGATAGATTATTAGAAGCTTTAGTTAGAAATTTTAGGCATAGATAGTAAAGTTATTACCTTTGCTATAGAATTTTTGAACTAAAAGCTTTTGGAAATGTTTGATGATTTCAAGTAGTTTTACCGTCAAGGAGTGTTGAGACTCGTTATTGGAGACGTTCGATAACTAGTTTTCTCATTTGTTGATGCGAAAATGTATCTTTTAAGTCTTTGACTTGGGACGTTGATGTTCTTAACTGTAGACGAGAACCTTCCGCCCCATTGATAAGACCTTGTATTTTTATTACAAATATATTTTAAAAGGTTTGAAATAGACCTACATATATGTCACATTCCTCCTTCTAAGTTTCGAGGACGAAACTTTTTAAAAGGAGGGGTGATTGTAACACCCCGTAATTTGAAAGACCGAAATTATATTTGAAAATTAATAAATTTAATTTATTTTAATTTATTACGATTTATTTGAATTTATGATAATTTAATATAATTATTTAGAATTTATTAGGAATTAAAGAATAGGTTTTACAGTTTAAACCCGAACTTCATTTAACTATTCCCGAGTCAACTTAAGTCCCGAAACAAACCCGAAACCGACTCCTACGTGGACCCCACGGCCAAAGCAACCTCTTTCCCTCATTTGAGATCTTTTGATTACATATTATTAAACTAATACAAATATCTAAGATATTTGTAACTTTATCGATCTGTCAACTTAAATTACGAAACAAATCGCTTAAAAACAGACCCGATTTCTCCTTACTCCACACGCCTATTCCACCTTGTCTCTTAGGATTAGATATTTTCCTTTCTTTTGATTAAACTAACATAATATCTAATAATATCTAGATATTTGATTAAACAAACATAAAATCTAATAATATCTAAATATTTACCATAATATATTTATAAAACCCGAGTCAATCCCGTAACAACAAGTTCAAAACCCGACTCCCATTAACCTCTATATTACACGGCTCTCCCCTCCACTCTTACTCACTAATTATCTTTCTATTTTACATTAAATCAACTTAATATCTTTTTAATACCTTCTTTAATATAATCATAATCGTTCTTCGTGTTCTTGATCGTTCTTGAGCAAAATCGTCACAAAACCTTCGTTACTTGGTCAAATCCGTTCTAAATTATATTTCTAGAGTCTCCTCTCCGCTCTTCATCTCCGAGTACGTTTCATTTTCAATTCCGACAAAATCGTTTTCAACACTTTAATTGTTGAAATCAAGTTTTAATACTAATAAGGTTATTTTTGTCATTTCTTATAGGAGAAGATTATGAAGACGAGTTTGGTGACTCGTATATTTTAGAAGAAGATTAGTAGACGGCTTCTTAGGTCTTATTTTGGTGCTATTTGATTTTGTGCTAGCTAAGGTAACGATTCCGAGTTACTCGACGAATTAATGTTACATACTTTTACTTTTGTTGTTCTTTTTGTTATTTAGGGTTTTTAGTAGTAACATGCTAGGTTGTTATTATTATTAAGTTTTATGAATATTTAACATGTTTAGTGTTTTTGACATGTTGGATGATTTGTTCATAATCATAATTTTTGTATGAATGATGGATGAGTTGGTTGTTAAAATGGATGGTTGTTAATTAAAGCATGTTAGAAATAAATTTGGGTTGTTGTTGGTGGTGGCCGTGTAAGGTGGCTGAGAAACCGACCCAAACCAGGCCGGTTCAGGCCGGTCCAGGCCGGTCTGGATTGGTCCGTTATTAGCCCTTTGGGCTTGTGTCGATACTTGATTGTTTTGTTGTTGTTTTGACGGGTTTTAAATATGTTAAGCATGCGGGAAATATTAAGAAACGATTTTAGAAATGTTGACCAAAACAGGCCCAAACCAGCCCGTGGGCCCGGTTCAGACCCGGTTTAGTCTCGGCCCAAACCAGGCCGTGAGTCCTCCTTATGGGCTTGTGACGGTTTTTGAGTTTAGAGTTAGTATTATATCATGTTTTGTAATATTTAGCAAGTGGAAAATTTTAATAAGTAAATTATTTAATTAAACGGTTTTCATACTATTATTATTTCTCACATGTTAGAAATTATAGCATGAGATTGTAGTTTAATTTGATATCCTTTAAGTCAAGCGGGTTTCGTTAAGGTAAGAATAGAATAAGAATTCCAAAAGTTATGAATTAGCATAAAATGGCATGAAGCATGAAATGATTATGATATTCTTATGTTCAAGCCTAAATGGCTAAGACTATGTTTCTAGCCGGTTTGACCAAACGGGTTTGGTCAAACTACGATCTAGTCAGCCCCGTTTTGACTGATGACCCGTCGCGGGACTCGGGTCGGGGATTTGTCTTCAGGTAAGGTTTTATTTAATGAATGAATGAATGAGCCTTAGTCGATATGAGGCGATATGATATTTGAATGTGATTTATATGCAATTAGTCACATGATAGGAAGTTTTTCCCGTGACTGTTTAATTGTATGATATATGTCGTGTTGACTAAGTACTCATAGAGAATTATGATTATATGGCGTCTTGCCCATTCTAATTCTAAATGAGCACCTTGGACCATGACATTGATAGGCCTTACTATCTTTAACGAGTATATGTTCATGGCTTGATAGCTTTTGTGTTCCCGGCTTGGTGGGTTTATATCCAAGCTGGGGCATGGCTGCCTAATTGCTTCCACTTTGGGAATGGAGCCAGCTTAAGTACTAGCCAACTCTGCTTAGGGGGTCTCCTAGTAGAGATTCTCATGTACTTTTGGTCATGAGACAGGGAATGGGTTAGCTGTTGTCTCTAGGTCTGATCAGTCTAGGAATAGGATGTTTATCCTACCTTGTGGTATAGCCTCGAGTTACAGAAGTCGACTATTGACTGTACTAAGAACTTATGCCTGTTTCTAGACGTATTGGTCTTTCATGTTTGATGATTCTATGAATCTTAGAAGGTGAGATGCAAGCCGGCTAAGGTTGATAGAGTTTGGATTCCCAGTTGTTAACTGATTCACATGATAGCTTGTATGATTAGGGTTGAGTTGTATCCAGGCCATGTTTTAAATGTAACCTCTGAGCTGAAATACTATCTTCCCTACCTCGTGGTATAGGTTGTTAACCGATTCACATGATAGCTTGCATGAGTAGCTTATCCTTCATATGCTAAGTTATATGTTAGTTATTTGTTTCATAACATGAAAAGCATATCGTATATGTTAAGGTTTTGTATTTTCCATATACATCTCTTTTATGTTATTCATGTTTTATTAAACTCGACATTTCGTGGCTGGGAGAACTCGGAGTTACTCCCCACTGACTGTGGCTTCCGTGTTTATATTTAATGCGGTTGGCACGTTTGTGATGCATACTTGGGTACATTGACGAGCTAGCGAGTGAAGAATTACCTTGGACCTATATTCGGTTCTTAGGATTGTATTATTTAATACACTCTTTTATTTCCGTATTTATTAGGGAGATATGTCTCCCGTTTTAGATACTTCTTATGTATAATATTATTTCCTTTTTGTTATGAACCTTTTTCTTTAAGACACCTTGGTTATGATGAATATATTTAATGGTAGGTTCCGGTTTTAAAATTTACCGATTTTCACTAAAGTGAACCTATTAAAACGTATTCTCATCTTTTATTTATTTAAATTACTTGTTTATCTTTCCGCTAATTTGAGGGTGTCACATAGTTGCTAATTACTTTGTCTTTTGTTAAAACTTTGAGAGACTACGTCTCTTGTGGTATTTTTATTTAGTTTGTAATATTTTGACACTCCTCGTATTTTTCTATCTTGCATGTATAAAAGTTTTAAAAACTTCATATTTTCCGCTATATAATTCACATGCTTGTATGTTTTATATTTCCGCATTCGCGAGGGTTGTCACAGTTGGTATCAGAGCTTTATCGCTCCCGACGCACACACGTGATCCCTAACTTAAACTACTTGACCTTGAAATAATAAATGAGAGATGGGTAGAAGTTAAGGACTTTATTTGGTAGTCTATTTGTTTATGCTAATTGATAGGAGTAACTTAATTTGTTTTTGTTTTTTATGAAGATGGTTGAACCTCGGGTAGAAGAGAACGTTATTCTCGGGGCTCTTACTCAATTTCTGAGAAATCATCAAGAGGCGGCTAATGTTAGTGCCAACCAAGTCCCTCCTCATAGAGAAGACAATTGCCAAGGAGGCTATGCTTGGGTGGCTAGCCAAATTGCTAGGAGCAATATTACGCCTTATGGTGGTGAGCCGGACCCTACTGAGCTCTCGGAATGGTTTCGAGAGATGGAGAACCAATTTGACTATTACCAAGTCCTTGAAGAGGACAAGGTAAGGATTGCTCAGTTCTTCCTGGTAAGGGAGGCAGACTACTGGTGGTCTATTTCCAATACCACCGCTATCCTTGAAATCAATTTCGAGTGGGAATGTTTCAAGTCTCTTGTTGAGGACCGATTTTACCCCATGAAGCTCAAGCAGCAAAGACTCAGAGAGTTCATCGATTTCAAGCAAGGTGATTTGATGACCCAAGACTTCACCACCCAATTCAACCAGCTTGCTCGCTTTGCGCCAGGACTCATCAAGGATGATGAAGATAGAGCTTTTTACTATCGTAATAAGCTTAGTGCTTTGCTCCAAAGCAAAGTAAGGAGGAGCTCTACATCTTTCGGAGATTTGTATGACGATGCCTTAGGGCCGAGGACTCCATGAAGGCCTTTAGTGATGGGGCGAAGGTGAAGAGTCCATCTCCTTTTTCCCCTTTCAATCCAAGGTCAAACTTCCATGACAAAAGACCTTTCTCTCCCTCTTCCTCTAATGCCTATGCTAACCAGAGACGTTTCAATGCTCCCCCTCAAGCTCAAGCTCGAAGTCGATTTTGTGACGGTTGTAGGAAACCCTTCCACCCGGGAGTAGGATGCTATGATAGGCCCCTCTTTTTCTTTTTCTGCAAGAAGCCTGGACATCTCATTCGTGAATGTCCCAATCGTCAGACTTCCGCACCCGGTGCCAAAGCTAAAGGATCCATCTATGTACTCCGTCGAGCCGAAGTCGATGCCCCCCCGGAGATCGTGTCTGGTAGTTCACTTCCTTAAATCAACCTCGTTTTCCTTTTTCGCCTCCGTCTTTTAATTCCTTCTTATCGTAGTCTTTAATGATGGTTCCTAATATTCCTTGTATCATGTTCATTTATTCCTACTCTCTTGTGAGGTAGTTTACTTTTTAGCTATCGTAAGGATTAGTAGGTGTGTTTTGAAGAAGATTCAAATATGGTATCTACCCGTCCTATTGAGCTAGTTTCATGTTTAGATGATTATAAGGAATTAAGGATAAGCTTAGGAGGAAACTCTCCTAGTGGTTTTAGACTATGAAAGCTTGAAGTTGCAATATCATTTTTTTGAGGATCGAAATAAGCATAATGGTAGTTGGTTGTGGTGGTTAAGAATTTTAGTGATTTCTTTAATTGTTACTTGGGAAATTGTTGTCTTTAAATGTTGGACCCTAACGGGAATATTTGCTTCGTGGAATTTGGATTGGTTGACCAAACTTGAGGATTATTGTCATAAGCGAAAACCGATGTATTGAGAGTTTGGAAGAGCTAAATAAATTGATTTACGGTCGCATTGCCCTATGTTTGGCAAAAGTTAAGTGAAATGAGATTTGTGTGACTAATCTCTTTGAGTTTTTGTGATGCAACTTTTGAGGGTGAGAAAGTTCAGTGTTAATAATTTAGGGAAATGAATTTTTGGAATAAATTAGATCAAAGGATTTCATAGTCAACTCTTTTACCTTGTGGTTGTTAGCGGTCTTGTTTCCCTAATTATAAATATTTTGATGGTGGTTTCCAATAAGAGTTTTGATGGAGCTAAGAAGATTAGAGTACGTAATGAAATTTTCATGTGGGTTGTTAGTTGTGGAGTCTACCATACCGATGGACCTTAGAAGATTCTAATTGAATTTGAATAATTGGGAGTTGTTACTCGAAGTGTCATGATTAGGAAATATTTTGGTAGGAATCTGATGATTGAAAATGTTAAGGATATATTGCACTCTCTTGAGGACTAGTTTACTCGTGGAGTTAGTGATGTCGAGTTGCGATCGACATTTGAATTGTCTTAAATGGGGCATAATGTTGTGGTTCATTCCTCTCTTTTCCCTCAAATTGATCCTTACTCAATCCGCTACTTTTCAATCCTTCCCCTTTTTAGTCCATTTTATTCGTGTGGACGTATCTCTTAGTATCTCGATTTGTGATTTCGATGTTCGAGTCGCTCTACGTTCGGGTATTGTCTCCTTATTTTGATTCTATCCTTGAGAAAACTTTCAAATCTCCCTATCGTAATCCTAATTTAACTTTTTAAAATAGTTTAAAGATGGTTTGTGTACCCTCTTTTGGAGAAAATAGATTTCTTTCCCTTTTATATTTGGATTTTGTGTTTGGTTGGCTGTTTGGACTTGTTATTGGAGACGTCTGGTGACTAGTCCGGCACTTACTAACACCTGTTTTGATTTTCGATTTCACTATTTCGGCATTGATTTAATTTTTGATAGCTAGAGTTCTCGTTCATGACGGGCACTCTTGTGATTCGTAAATAAAGTTTCTCACTTATGAAAAAATTTACTTAAACCGTTTTCGAGAAGAACATCATTTCATAAATGTTTTACCCTTGTAAAAATTTTCTTGTTAATTCTTAAAACCGATTCTTGTCCTTGATACCTTTGTTTGCTACTCTCAAGTTTCGAGGACGAAACTTTTTAAAAGGAGGGGTGATTGTAACACCCGGAAATGTACCCTATTTTTCTAGTGAAAATATTTTACGGATACTTTTCATCAAATTTAAGTTTTAATATAGAATTTTATGTTCCGAGTCGAATTTAGAATTTCCGAGTTCGTATTTGGAATTTCCGCGAGATTCCATGAGAATCCCGTCTTAAGGCGTCTTTGACTTTTCTTGACTTTTGAGCCGTCTTTGACTTTTCTTGACTTTTGAGCCGTCTTTGACTTTTCTTGACTTTTGAACCGTCTTTGACTTCCGTTGACTTTTCCCTTATATTCCACTCATACTCCTTAACCTATTTCATTCAACACAAACACAATCTTTTCTTCCTCCTTAAGAAACCTTGCCTCCCTCTATGAATTCAATCTTTGAATCATCGTAACTCTTTCGTTACTTGCTAGAATTCACGTAAGTTCGTCTCATTCTTCTCCCCTTACCTTCCTCTATCCGTATTGATATTAAAATCATCGTCTTTCTCGCTTTTCAATCTTTCCGTCTTTCTCAAGATGAATTTTATTCATCTTTTACGATCTATTTGTAGGTGGTGACCTCCAAGATCCCGACAAAGACTTTTTTCTAATTGAAGAGGAGCTTGACGAGTAGTGAAGACGCTTAAAGGTAACGGTGAAGGGTTACTCGATATCATTTACGTGTTTTACATGCTTTATATGCTAGAAATCGTATTTAGAATACGATTAGAAGCTTAGGAATCATGGTATGATTAATGATTGTTGTTATATGATGAATATTGTTGATGTATATTGATTGTTGATGATTATTAGAAGTATATATTGAGAATTGAAATGAATTGGTTAAGAAAGGAAGGCTCACGGGTGAACTGGTGTTCCCTGCCGGTCGACCGGCCGCCGGTCTGCCCACCGGCTGGGAACACATCAGTAACAATATTGAAGTTTTTGGGAAATTTTGTATAGGGGTGCTCTGAGCCGGCCCACCGGCCGCCGGTCCATCGACCGGCCTGGAGCACATTTCTCTGTTTTTGTGATTTTTGGTTTTTACCTTGTAGTGCGAGCCGGCCCACCGGCCGCCGGTCCCCTGACCGGCCTGGAACACGGCTGTATGCATTTCCTATGATTTCTAAAACTCGTAATTTATAATAGTTCGCATGATCCGTTTATCGTATAATTTTACGTAGTGTCTTATAATATTCATGTTTTGGATATATGATATTTGATTTGCTTGTATCACATGTTTTGTGACGGTTTTTGCTATGTCCCACTTTGAGTCGGTTTTTACAAATGTTACGGTTTGAGCACTATTTTGTCTTGTGCTTTGTACTCTCATTCCCTTGGCTACCTTCTCGTTCGTAAGGCTGGAATGTCGGAACGGAGAGGTATCCTACTGCTTAAATGCATGTGTTAGTGGGCATACGACGGCGTTGTTGGGAGTTGAACGCATTGCGTTGATCGACCCGGCCGTCAAATGTTGTGTACTTGCGAGGTGGTGTTATTTGCATGTAGCGTACCGCATGTTATGAGGCTTGAGTTCGTTTTCCGCCTCTTTCGTGAATTGATCTACCGAATTTGGGGTACTCGGCGTTTTCTTTTGTAAGACCGAGTCTTGGATGCGAAACGTCATCGCATGTCGAATCGGAAAATGTGTATTCCGAGAATCTGGCCAGGTTTAGATTAGGAACCGTATTATTATCGTCGTCCTACCAGGAGGAAATTAGTCTACATATACGAAATGGATTGAATCGTGTATGCGTTCAGGGAAGGTTTTACTCCCATGGATGCCCATAATCATACTTGCCTTGTACACGATGCTAGTGCTTTTCATTTACCGTGAGAGATGTCGTCTTGTCGTCGTCTTTGAATGCGTGATTTCATGATATTATTCATGGTCATTGCATGATTGGGCACCGTCGTCTTTGATTGCGTGATTTCATGATATTATTCATGGTCATTGCAAGATTGGGCACCGTCAATGTCTTGGTTCGTGAATGGATGATAATATGTTGGATTTATTGTGATCATCGCATGACTTGACTTGGTTTGTCTGTCGAGTCTCAATCTTATCAATCTAATACCGCTAACGGTGAGATGCAAGCCCTAGTGAGCGTATTCGGTTGCCTAAGAGTGTCTTCCCCGAGTCTTTGTATAACATGATGGATTCGGTTTTGTATTCCATATGCTCTTATCATTATATATTGGATTGCCTATCTATTCTTATCGTATCTCACATGTATATCTATATGTATGCATGCTTTACTTTTGTATTTCCTTCTATGTACGTTTGATGTGATATGGCTGGGAGAACCCGGAGTTACTCCCCACTGACTGTGGCGTTCATGTTTTTCATGGATGAACAGGTTGCTTGATTTGGATGGCTTTTTGCTATGATATTTTGGGTTCGGGTTTGAGCTAGCGGGCGTTGTCCCTGGATGAAACACCTCTAGACGTTGTTTAGCTAGTTGCTAATTACTTTGTCTTTTGTTAACATTTTGAGAGACTCCGTCTCTTGTGTATTCCCGTACTTAGTTTGTAATATATTGACACTCCTCGTATTTTCTACCTTGCATGTATAAAAGTTTTTAAAACTTCACATTTCCGCTATATAATTCACATGCTTGTTTGTTTTATATTTCCGCATTCGCGAGGGTTGTCACAAAGAAAGCCATAATTGTATTATTCAACATATAATGCAATGGAAAACTAAAGAAACCGTCTTTCAAATTGTATTACGTTAAAGAGTTTGCATAACTTACCGATGATTCATTGTCCGCTATTGACTACCGTTTAATTTTATATGAAAACCGTCTTTCAAATTTTTGTGGAAGTTGTTTAGATTAGTTTATGAGGTTTTAGAATTTTAGAGAAAAAGTTAGGGAGAGGAAGGAGAGAAAAGGGTAATAGTGGTCTTTTTAAAAAAAAAACGTCAACGATGTTTTATAAAACGTCGACGATGTTTCGCAGCCCCCTTTAATTATCAGGTCTAGTCATGAGCATAAATTAGCTTAAAAGATAATAATCTCACTGTAAATCTATAATTACATACTACTGCATTTGTCCTGATCATTTGATTAAAATAATTATCACAGATAATACAAAGGAGTATTCCTTACCAGCCAAATCATAAGATATTTTATAACATAATACTGTATTTGTCCAAATCATTTGATTAAAATACTCCCAAATAATATAAAGGAGTATTTCCTATAAGCCAAATCATAAGATATTTTATAAACTACACGTCTACACCGTAACTCGTAATTAAAAAAAAAAAATTCGTCCATGAAATAAAAGAGGGTGAGAGAATTTACGATAAAATTAGTTTGGTGACTTTCATATAATTAATTTGGTCATTATAACAACAAAACTGGATTTAAGTATGTTGGACCAATTTGATAGTTTTGATAATGACATGTGTTACGTAATAATATGTTTTACTCGATATATCATATGCGTGTAATTGTGTGCTTTAGTCTTATTATAGCTAGCAACAATTATGAGACGAAAGATCAAAGTTAGGCATAACTTTGATAAAGTCTGTGAGACAAAGTTATAACAACTTCAGGAATAACTTTGGAAGTGAAAATGAAAGTTATAGCTTGTTGGAAATGATGGCTTGTCAAAAGCAAATTGTCCACTTCCCATTGTATGAGCAATCCCACATCGGTGGAAATAAGCTCTTTGTTCCACTTTATTATACCACTTGTCTTTGTAGTATCCAATAGAGTGAACAAAGAGGGTTTTGTTGAGAGTATTGGGCTTGTGGGTTTGGGTCCAAACACACACACACACGCGCGCGCGCTGACTCGACTCGGCTCGGCTCAAATATGACTGTTAATGACGGAAATTAAGGAGCGTAATTAACTCCCTTAATCACGTCTTTGACCGTGATTAAGAGGAGCGTCTTTTGGCTCTTTGGCTGTCTATTTTTGTTATAAATAGACAGTTCTTCCTGCTCAGAATATACACAGAATATCTCTCTCAAACTCTCTCTTCTTCTTCTTCTTCTTCTCTGCTACTGTTGCATTTCTGGGTACAGTTTCTGTTTGTTCCAAGGCTCCTTTACACAAGTGGTTGTGTACGGGGGTCGCAGTGTTAACCTTGGGGAACTACCGGCGTGAGACGATTACCACCGGAGTCGTGCCGATATAGTTTTCAAGTCAGTGGCTTCATTACCACGGCACTGCCTACCTTCTGTTTCGATAAGTATCTTTTTATTCTCATTGTTACGTCATTACTTTAATAACAATTTGAAAACTATATTTCTGTCGTAACAATGGCTGGAATTTCAAGTAAGACGATCCCAGACTTGTCTAAATTGGAACCGTTAGATGGTCAGAATTATAAGAGGTGGTCTCAGAAATTGCTTATGTTTTTTGAACAACTTGAGATTGATTATGTTCTGTTTAATAATCCTCCTGTGCCTGTAATCTTTAATGATGTAGAGACTACCCCTTCCGTGGCTTCTGTTGTTAGGACAAACGAGGAAACTGTTAAGAAACATGATAAGGATAACAAAACTGCTAGGTGTCATCTCCTTAATCATATGTCTAATACTCTTTTTGATTTATTCATGGTCCATAAATCTGCTAAAACCATTAAGGAGTCTTTAGAGAAAAAATATGGGGCTGATGATGCGGGTAAAAAGAAGTATGTTGTCGGGCAGTGGCTTGGGTTTCAAATGGTAGATGATAAACCTATTATGGAACAAGTTCATGTTTATGAAAACTTGTGTGCTGACGTTGTTAATGAGGGTATGAAATTAGATGAGATTTTCCTAGCTAATGTGTTATTAGAGAAATTTCCCCCCTCCTGGAATGAGTATAGAAACCATCTGAAACACAAGAAAAAAGATCT
>JAIUZE010032961.1:0-13979 GCA_022085475.1 Heliosperma pusillum | reverse complement strand
ATTGTTGGAGTACGTGTCCTCCACAATAGTGTGTCTACATTATTAAATCTCATAAAAGGAATAAATTTGGGATATATTTATTTTATACTTGTCAGTTGATTAACGTATATCGGTAACGCTCAGCTGACTAGAGTTAGACGTTACTGTCGTTTGACGGCGGTAATCAACTGATCCCTCTCGGTCACACCTATAGGAAGGAACCCCAATGGAAAAACTAATGATATTGTATAAAGATACATTTCAATTAGTCCCTTATTAATATTGACTAAAGATTAATCAAGTGAGTTTTAATGTGATGATCGAGTTTTGAACTCAGACCAAAATATTTGATATAATCAAATAAAGTGAAATTTAGTTATTAAAAGTTAATTTACTAAATTACTTGTGGTATTTATATATATTGTGAGGTAGTGGTAATTAACTAATAAATATTACAAGGAGTTGTAATATTAGCTAAATGGGTATCCAATGAACCATTATATATTGATATAATGGTCAATATTACTTTGAAGTTAAGAGTATATTATTTAATTATTTGTATCATTTAATTGTTAAATGGTCCAATTAGTAATTAATTATACTAGATAATTAAGTATTTGACTTATAAATAATTGTGGGACAAATATCAAAAGTCAAAAATGGACCCAAAATACCCAAAATGAACCAAATAAATCCACTCACAAGTTAGGTGAGAATTTGGTTCATTTTCCACTTATTAGTGGATGATGACTTCATCTAATTCCACTACTAACTCCCTATAAATATTCCACATGCTTAGTCATTTGTAGTTGATGAATTAAGAGGAAAATTTGGTCATTTTCTTCCATCTTGGCCGAAAACAACAACAACAACAATATATTATATATTGTTCATCTTATTTCATCTTCATCATCTACTTTCATCACATAAAATCACATATATAAAATACATCTTATATTACTAATAAGTAGTAATATTTGTAGTATTATTTAGGGTTAATTCTAGTTGTTATCTAGTTAATAAAACTAGGATATTGGGTTAGTCCTTGGGTGCATCTTAGAGGAGTAATCCTATTTTGGATTAAGGCTTAAGTAGCTCTTAAAATTCAGGTTGTAAAACTACAAAGGTTGTAGTATACCATTTCCATAAAGCATTGTACGGAAATTTCTACGTATTTACTGTTTAATAAGCACTAATTAATCATGCATGTACTAGATCACATAAAAATTAAATTATGGTAATTTAATATAATGATTAGAAAGTCTAAACATAGTGATATTAATAATATTGATAATAGTTTTCATTAATAAAATATTCTCTCAGTTCATAATAATTTTCGTGGTTTGTATTGTATAGTTTTCGAGGCGACAGTTTGACTCGATTTCTCTTCATTTATATTCAATTTTTTTTTTCATTTAAAAAAATATGTTTCCAAATTTTTTTTATGATGAATGTAAATGTTTTTTGTTATAACGTCTTACTTTTTAAATTTTAACACTTATTTATGGTCAAAGTTATAACGAGGGATAGTTATGACATGAAGGGAGTATTATTTAATTATTAATTA
The DNA here is from genome assembly GCA_022085475.1 of Heliosperma pusillum. Classification (NCBI taxonomy): domain Eukaryota; kingdom Viridiplantae; phylum Streptophyta; class Magnoliopsida; order Caryophyllales; family Caryophyllaceae; genus Heliosperma; species Heliosperma pusillum. Next base: position 12,433 of record JAIUZE010032961.1, on the reverse strand, counting down.
TAATAATAATAGTAATAAAATAATAATAATAACTAATATTCATATTAATATTAATATTAATAAAAAAATTTAAGTTTAAGATGAATATAACTGAATTGAGCTGAATTTAGTGGAGCTGAACTGAACTGAATGAAGCTGGGCTGAACTGAACTGAATAGAGATGAACTGAACTGAACTGAATAGAGCTGAACTGAACTGAAATGAGCTGAACTGAAATGAATAAAGCTGAACTGAACTGAAATGAGATAAATTTAAGTTGGAAAGAACAAGGCCTTAGTCATATATGTGGATGACATATTGCTCATTGGAAATGATGTTCCAATGCTCACTTCTGTGAAGGAGTGGCTTGGAAATCATTTTCAAATGAAAGACTTAGGAGAGGCGCAACGCATCTTAGGTATCAGGATCTATAGAGATAGATCTAAAAGGATATTAGCGTTAAGTCAAGAAGCTTATATAGATAAGATTCTTGATAGGTTCAAAATGACAAACTCTAAGAGAGGTTATCTACCTATGGGTAATGGAATCACTTTGAGTAAGACTCAGTGCCCAAGTGAATCCGGAGAGGTTGAACGCATGAAAGTGATTCCATATGCTTCGGCAGTTGGATCAATCATGTACGCTATGATGTGCACGCGTCCTGACGTCTCATATGCTTTGAGCATGACGAGTCGTTACTAATCTAATCTAGGTGAGAGTCATTGGATAGCGGTAAAGAATATCCTTAAGTACTTGAGAAGGACTAAGGATTCATTTTTGGTGTTTGGAGGTGATACTGAGCTACGTGCAAAGGGGTACACGGATGCTAGTTTCCAAAAAGATCAGGATGATTTAAAATTCCAATCAGGATATGTATTCATGTTGAATGGTGGTGCTGTCAGCTGGAAGAGTTTCAAACAAAGTGTGACTGCAGATTCTACAACGGAAGCTGAGTATCTTGCAGCATTAGAAGCTGCAAAGGAAGCTGTTTGGATTAGGCAATTTTTGGAAGGATTAAAAGTGGTTCCTTCTATTGCTGATCCTATCACTATTTTGTGTGATAACAGTGGAGCTATTTTTCAGGCAAAAGAGCCAAAATCTAGCAATAAATCTAGAAATGTACTCAGGAAATATCATGTAATTAGAGATTATATTGATAGGAAGGAAATAGCGATTTGTAAGGTTGAGACAGAGGATAATATTGCTGATTCTTTAACCAAGTCTTTATCGCATGCTAAGCATAATAATCATGTATTTTCGATGGGATTGAAACGTGTACCTGATTTGCTATAAATAAAATTTGATTTTGAATCATTATTTACATAATTACATTTATCGTTTTATTTAAGAATACTTTTGATTTCCTAGTAGGTTGTTGAGACAACGTTTGAACCCTACTTAAAGTGAACAGGATCTCATTGTATTATTGTGCCCATAGTTTCTCAAAGGGGTGACATCCCGGAGTGACTAGATTGTAAGTCAATTGATGGCGGGTTCGACAGCCATAGGGTCATGGAAATGACTAATTGATTACATAGGCATATTTAGTCTGTCGGGCAGTGACCATTTATAGAGTCTTAAATTCTTGTTACCTGGTCGTGGTAAAGACTATATATATTATTCCTATGAGTCGATTCTTTTGACTGGAGACTATTTGTCTGAGTCATTGCAGTTTCCGATTGACTTAGGTTTTTGTCCTAGGTCGTTCCGTAAAAGGAGGCCGATAGGCATCTACTGGGTCATGGTGATCTGTATTGAACGAAGAAAATAGCTCAACAGGAGTTGTCCACCCATATTGGGTTTATATAATCTCAGGGCCACTCGAGGAGATATGACTAGAAATGCGTGGCCACGCTCGGATATGTATCCGGTCAGATAGTCATTCTCTCGATCGAGGAAACCACTCATGATAAGTTCAAGTGCAAGTACGACCTGAAAGACACCTTGCATTGAGTGAGAGATTTTAACGGACACGAGAATTGGTAACACACAACTTGTATCGGACAAGTGGGAGATTGTTGGAGTAGGTGTCCTCCACAATAGTGTGTCTACATTATTAAATCTCATAAAAGGAATAAATTTGGGATATATTTATTTTATACTTGTCAGTTGATTAACGTATATCGGTAACGCTCAGCTGACTAGAGTTAGACGTTACTGTCGTTTGACGGCGATAATCAACTGATCCCTCTCAGTCACACCTATAGGGAGGAACCCCAATGGAAAAACTAATGATATTGTATAAAGATACATTTCAATTAGTCCCTTATTATTATTGACTAAAGATTAGTCAAGTGAGTTTTAATGTGATGATCGAGTTTTGAACTCGGACTAAAATATTTGATATGATCAAATAAAGTGAAATTTAGTTATTAAAAGTTAATTTACTAAATTACTTGTGGTATTTATATATATTGTGAGGTAGTGGTAATTAGCTAATAAATATTACAAGGAGTTGTAATATTAGCTAAATGGGTATCCAATGAACCATTATATATTGATATAATGGTCAATATTACTTAAAAGTTAAGAGTATATTATTTAATTATTTGTATCATTTAATTGTGAAATGGTCCAATTAATAATTAATTATACTAGATAATTAAGTATTTCACTTATAAATAATTGTGGGACAAATATCAAAAGTCAAAAATGGACCCAAAATACCCAAAATGAACCAAATAAATCCACTCACAAGTTAGGTGAGAATTTGGTTCATTTTCCACTTATTAGTGGATGATGACTTCATCTAATTCGACTACTAACTCCTTATAAATACTCCACATGCTTAGTCATTTGTAGTTGATGAATTAAGAAGAAAATTTGGTCATTTTCTTCCATCTTGGCCGAAAAAAACAACAACAACAATATATTGTATATTGTTCATCTTATTTCATCTTCATCATCTACTTTCATCACATAAAATCACATATATAAAATACATTTTATATTACTAATAAGTAGTAATATTATTTGTAGTATTATTTAGGGTTAATTCTAGTTGTTATCTAGTTAATAAAACTAGGATATTGGGTTAATCCTTGGGTGCATCTTAGAGGAGTAATCCTATTTTGGATTAAGGCTTAAGGAGTTCTTAAAATTCAGGTTGTAAAACTACAAAGGTTGTAGTATACCATTTCCATAAAGCATTGTACGGAAATTTCTACTTATTTGTTGTTTAATAAGCACTAATTAATCATGCATGTACTAGATCACATAAAAATTAAATTATGGTAATTTAATATAATGATTAGAAAGTCTAAACATATTGTTTTCATAAATAATAGTTATATAATTGCTCAAAATTAGACTTTAAAATAAATCATATTTTAATCAAATAAATCCAAATTTAATTACAATAATTTCAAAATTTGAATTTTAAATTTTTTACATTCTGGAACATTTCCATGACACTCATAATGTCAAAAATAAAGGTTAAATTTTTTTTTGAGAAAAACGGTTGCGATTTATCGGTTTTATCAAATAAAATATATAAAGCATGTGAAAATTAATCAAATTTCAACTTTAGATCTGAAATTTAGGACATTTATGCAACCAGGAATAATTTTCTCATGAATTGAAATTTATTTTAGCTTTATTTGCTAAATAAGTCACTATTTATGCCATTTTTACATTAAAAACTCATAAATAATGCTAGACAAATCATATAAGTCTGAAAGTTTCCAGTATGAAAGGAAAACATGCATGTCACAACATACAAAAATGTCATGGTCAGATTCAAAGCGGAAGTAGTTTTAATTATTTGACCTTTATTTATATCATTTTATCATATAAAAATCATAAATCGTGAGAAAGTAGTCCACTTCACACGAAATTTTACAGACAGTAAGCAAAACATATGTGAAATGTCGTGTAACAATTTCAAGGTCAAAAGATATGTGTAACTATTTTTAGCATTTTAAAAATCATTTTACTCATTAAAATGTAATAAAAATACTAAAAATCATATTTGAGCAATATTAATTTCCATAAATCACCAAAATGACCTAAAATAATATTAGGACCAGAATATATTGACATGCAAATGACTTTGTGATTTTATCTCATAAAACACAAACTACTAGTTTTCTTTAAGTTACATTAACTCGAAAAAATTATAAATCGATTATGCATGCAACAACCAAAGCTCTTGATACCGCTTGAAGGTTTCTTAAACTCTATATTAGACATTTATAATATCATATAACTAATAGTTTACACTTAAACCATTTAGACCTTATGCATGCATAACATATAAATACAAAGATAAGAAGAAACATTTTTCCTTACATTGAATATGAACAATATGGGCACAAAATAGGACTCCTTCCTACTTTGTTCTTGAGCTCAAAATATAAGGATGAATTCTAATTTCTTAGAATAAGAACACTCCAGTTAGTTGCACCAAGACAATACCAAAAATCACAAATATTACTACACTAGTATAATTTGTAAGATGCCCTTAATATATTACTAATATGTCTATTACTACTCTTAGTAATATTAGTGGTAATCTATGAACATAAGTTGTTTAAAGCTTCTTAAGCTTATTATTTTAGAGTAAAAAAAATGGAGAGGTTGAGAGATAAGTTGGTTGATATTCAAATGAGATCAAGCGTGTATAAAAAGAGAAAACACTTCTCTTTTTCTACCCATGGAGTCGGCACCCTACAAGCATGGGTAAGGGTGAGTTGCTTTTGTTCTTAACAAGATATTAGGTAGGTATCTAGGCTTAGGTAGGTAATTATTTTGTCTAATTCTCAATTAGAACAACCATAATTACGTAAATCCTACCCTAATACCCACCAAAAACCGGTGCACCATGCATAAAATGGGTGTCCATTTTATCTTTGTAATTTATCATTTGTCACAAATGTGACATGTGACATGTAACATGTAATTTAGCTTATAAATGTGCATTTAACTAATTTAAATGCAATTTCATAACAAATAAATTAGACTTAACATTTTAAGTCATATTTTATAATTATATGTAAATAAAATGGGTCATCTCATTTTTGGTTAATATAATCTACAACGATTAGTAATTATAATCAACCAATTTTGCTTATCTCAAATGTTTCATAAACATAATGCATTCTTAGTAATTTAACAATTAAATTACTAAAATGAATCTTATTTAATCATATTACAATAAGATATAATTCTTACTTACAATATTAACTTAGTTCAATTTAAGGGATTAATTAATCTGTATCGCTATACAAATCATTAATGTACATGATTAGGAGATTGTCCTTTACGTGTGACCTCAAGGGGTCAACTGATCACCACCGTCATACGACAGTAACGTCAAACTCAATTGAGCCAATCGTTACCGATTTATGTTGACCAAATGACTATAATATTCATCATCCCTTTGTATTCTTATTATTGAGATTTAATCATGTGATCGCACTAATGTTGAGGACACTCACTCCAACAGGTTTGTTAAAGAAATGTTGATGTGCAATGTTTTGAGTCAATTTGTTCAAATAAATAACCTTACATAGCCAAATAAGCTTTATCTAATGCCCCCTCATCGATTTCCCCCTTTTGTAACCCAATTTGAGCCTTAGCCTTGTCTTTTGTTTAGCTATCAAACATCTACATCTCAAAAACATCTCACCAAGAGTAGCAAGTGTTGTAGAATGTTTTGATCGATTAATTTGGGTGGGTTAATTTATTGGAAGGTGTATGTTGAGTTAGTTTGGTTGGAAATTTTGAGGAGTTCAGATGTTGTTAATAAAGTATTTTAGGTGTGGAAATTGAAAAGAAAATGGAAAAGCGAAAAATGAGAAGGAAAAATCAAATACAAAAGAGGAAAATGAAATGGAAAATAAAATAGAATAGAGATTTAGTATGGTGAAATAAAGGGTTGAACAAGTTGCATTTGGATCCAAGTTTTAAATTATGAATCATGAGAAGGTTTTTTGTGGGCAATCAAAGGCCAAAATTTGAAGGATCCTTACCTTTCTTTTTGGAATAGTGTTGGTGGTTTGGTTAGGATGTGACTTTCTACTCTTTCGAGCTCCACATATCCTAAAATTGGTGCTCAACCCCCTTCTCACCCTTCACCTAAGCCCCATTATAACCCTATTGACTCGTATTTGTGCATCATATATCATTTCTTAGACGGGCAAGTTGGCGGAATCACCACATTTATAGCGGGCATGTCTCGCAAGTCTACCTAGGAGAGTGATTTTGGTTACTTTGTACAATAAATTGCCCGTTATTTCATTGAGTTTCGAGTGAAAACCGTAAGAGTCGGCCTTGGTGTCCTTGTCAGGTCAAAGGCTTGATATTGAGCCGAATCTTGTGTAGTCTTGTAAATCTTGGGAGTAAGGCCGAGTACGTCCCCTTTGCCCGCCTAGAATCTGTTTCTAGGCACCGTGATTGTTTTTTTGGTCATTTTGGGTTTGAATTAGAGGCTTGGCATAGCGGTGAAACTATGAGTCGGCATCCTCCACCAAAGCTCCTATGTGCTAACTTCTAAAACCTGCTTAGATGAGGAAAGCGGTTTAACTCTACGTGATGCATCCTATGTGTTGATTTGTGCTTTATTGTTGGGTGTGTCAAAACATTTTCGCAAGCCCTTACTTGCCTTGCAAGGAGGTACTCTATCTCATGCGTATCTCGTTGTGAGGTGAAGGGACGGAGGAGGCCCGTTAATTGCTTACCATTGGATATTATTAGTAGTTTAGGTAGTAGCATTAGTATTAGTGTAGTGTTGAATAAGGGTACATATGAGTCTCGAATCTTGTTTACTTACTCGAGGACGAGTATGTCTTAAGTGTGGGGAATTTTGATAAGCATTTAATTAGTTACATTTTTTCTCTAATTTTCGTCCCCATTTTTGGTTCGTTTACGAGGATATGCGTGCCTTTAATTGCATTTTACTTCCCGATTTCCGGTGCAATGAATGTCGATCTCATTTTGCAGGAATTAAGGCGAAAATGAAGAAATCGGAGCATAAAGGCCTTGCATGAATCGGGAATCGGAAATGAGAAGAAGAAATGAAGAGAGAACTCTTAGGTGGCGCAGGTCGGTCCAACGACCGGTGGCCGGCCACCCGGCTCAGACCACAAACTCCCACATAAAAGAAAATAGAGAGGAAGAAGGAAGAGGTCAGGTAGCGCTGGCCGGTCACCCGGCATCCGGCCCACTACCTAGCCTGTACATCAACATAATATAGTGGAAAAGTTGGAAGATTCTGATGTGCTCCAGGCCGGTCCCTTGGCCGGCGGCCGGGTACCCAGCCCGGAACACAAACTCGCATTTCCACCTTACACTTCTATTTTTTTCTTAATTTTGAGATACCTATATATACTGTTGAGACCATTTCTAGATTAGGTTGGTTGATGATGCCTTAAGACAAATTAATCGTATTGTTACTATAACGTGTGTCTCTTAAATTTTAATCTTATAGATATGGAAGCTCAACTAATCGTTCAAGGTTGCACAAGAAGATCAAGAGATGAAGATCGTCATTGTTAGAGTATAGTGTTGTATAAGAGATCATTAAACTCGATTCATGCTAAGTACTACAAAACTAACAGAGTCATGTCACTGTGGTTTCTGGATCTTAAATATTTCAAAAATGTTTTAACTCTTTAAAATTGCTTTCCAAACTTTTGATCAACATTTTACATTGCTAAAATTCTTGTTTGATCTTTATAAAATGAAAGAAAGCTTATAATGTCTTGCACAAGAGCTAGCTTACACAATAAGGCACTTACCAAAAATGGGTTGTTTACTTTTCTTATAATTGGCAATGTTTATGATTCCCATGAACATTACCATTTATGCACTTTCTTGATAAAAAAACTTAGCCCATATTTGTGTATGTGTGAGCAACAAGATTATGCATACTAGTAAACTAGATTACTTGGGCAAGTAATTCATTACCTTGCACAAGGGGTCTCGGTTTTGTGTGTGCAATAATCAACCATTGTTTTGTTGTTCAAGCTTCAATTGTTTAATACTTTTTAACACTTATAATTAATTGTAGTGTGTTATTTTTAATGTGAAGTATACTCTACCTTACATTATCAATACCATATTTATTTCATTTAAACAAGTGTGCAACTACAAACATTTATAAGAAAAAAAGACTTTGAGTTTTATTGAGTAAGTTATCTTTGCAAAAACCGTTAGTTTGGGGAGTCTTTTACAAAGTATTTCATACTTAATTGTTTTGCAAAATATTTTTCTTAAGTCTTTTACAAAGAGCTAGTTCGTTGCATCAAAGCATGTATTGTGTTTAATGATCTAGTGTTAGCACTTAATCGTTTTCTCCACCGTTCATTTTGTGAACATTTTGAGAAACACAAGTCTTGTAACAAACGAGTAGAAGAAGTCTTAACATAGAGTCATCTTGAGTAACTAGCAACTCGAAAGAGTTGGGGAAGTCTCTTGGTAGAGTTACCTTGAGGAATAACAACTTGAAAGAGTTGGGGAAGTCTCTTGGCGGAGTAGCCTTGAGCAATAGCAACTTGAAAGAGTTAAGGAAGTCTCTTAGCGGAGTAACTTTGAGCATAAGTCTTGAATTGGTGAGGAGTAGCATTGAGAAAATAGCAACTAGAGTAGGTTGGGGAGTTGCTTTATTATTCGCGGTCTTTGTTTGTATGAGTTTACTTCAAAGATGTTTAATAAAATAACGTTGGGTGTAGGTCGCGGAGTAGTAACTGAACCAATTTAAAAAAACATCCTTGAGTTTTGTCTATTTCATTTTTAATATTTCCGCTGCACTCTGAATTCACTGTTGATTCCACTGCGACATTTACTTGCTGAATCGTTGTTGAATACTTCTAACTTTTTAGTTCTAAGTATCAACTTCTCCTTTTTTCTAAGTAGTGTCTTAGTGATCATATAGTTTTTAAAGAAGCTTTAATTAAGCTTAAAATTTTAAATAGACACGTAATTCACCCCGTCCCCCTCTTAGGTGATCTCGCCCTTGACTCTTCAATTGGTGTCAGAGCCTTGTACTCTTGATATTGGTTAATTACCATAGAGTTTATCCTATAGTCATGGACGGGAAACATACTAAGTATACCATATATGAAGGAGATAACTACTCATGGTGCAAACATCGTATGAAGCACTATGTCAAAAGCACAGATTATGAATGTTGGATTATCATTTTGAAAGGACCCCTTGCTATAACGGTTACTAACCTTGATGGGACTAGTGCCGTAAAGAGTGAGGAAAGTTATGTCGAGGCCGATTACAGAAAAGTCGAGAAAAACTCTAAAGCCATGTTCATTCTTCAATATGGCATCGGTGAACAAGAGATTAACCGGATGTACCTCGACAAAAGAAATTTGGGATACGTTAAGCCTTGCTTATAAGGGAACGTCTCAAGTTAAGAAGCATCATATTGAGCTTCTCATGCAACAATATGAGATGTTCAATATGGGGCATGACGAGTCAATTAATAGTCTTTCTTCACGTTTTTCTAGTATTGTCAATGAACTTAAGAGTCTTGGTCGTAATTTCGAATCCGAGGACATAGTCCGAAAGATCCTTCGTAGCCTAAGTGATAAATGGCAACCGAAGGTGACGACTATACATGAGGCTAAAGATCTATCCAAATTGACCCTCAATAAACTAATGGGCTCACTCATGACTCATAAATTAACTGTCATGAAGCGTTCGGGTGAATGCTCTAAAGCTAGAGGTCTCGCACTCAAATCAACCTCAAGTGATGAGGAAAATGATGGAGACGATAAGCAAGCCATGTACTCACGTAATATGGCGGATATGATCAATAGTCATGTAATGAAAAAGTTCAACAATTTTAGAAAGAAACCTTTTCAAAAGAAGAGATCTTTTTTATCCGTTGCTTGTTTCAAATGCGGTAAGAAAGGTCATCTTATCAAAGATTGTCCTAAATGGAATGAGTTCAAATCTAAAGATAAACGTGATTTTGCAAAGAAAGAATACAAACACAAAGTCATGTCTGCAATCTGGGGCTTATCTGATTCCGAAGAGGACGACTACTCTAAGGAAGAATTAGATGCCAAAGTTTGCATGACTACTCGTCTCACTCATGCTGGTCCAAAGTCTTCAAAGAAAAAATCCGCAAAATGCCTCTTGGCGCATCCGGATAATTCCGAATCCGATGAATCTTATGTTGAGGTAGATAATCTCAAGAAAAAGGTTTGATCCTTCTCCAAAGAACAGGTGTGTTCTATGTTTTATGATTTACTTGATAAATGCTTTGCTAAAAATGAAAAGCTCGAGGCTATGCAAACTCAAATTGAGGATACAACCGAAGAGAATTTGAGTCTAAAAGAATGTGTAGACGAGATTGAGCAGAGTAACATCATACCCACACTTAAAAAGGAAGTTAAGAGATTAAAGAAGGAGAACCTCATTCTTGTCGATAAGGTCAATCTGTCAGAAGCCACAGTTGAGTCCATTGTGAGTTCTAGTATGAAAATTCAAAATGAGTCATTCGTAAAACACGTGTCCAGTTTAACTATTGAAAATGACTCTTTGTTATCTGACCTTACTTTCTGCAAAAGACATGTTAAAGATCTTGAAAAGATTGTTGAAATGCTTCGTGGTGAGACTATTGATGCTACAGTTGCTTTTGAAAAAGTAGGACGGTTAAACCTTGACTATCTTACCAAAATTGAAACTTTGAATAAAGAGTTAAATGAAGCAAAAATAGTTTTATAATTAATGGGAAGGAAGCCAAACTATTTATGACTTTCTCACAAGTCAGTCCGCTAAAACTGAAAAGAATGTCGGACTTGGCTTCAAAAGTCACAGTACAGTGCAGTTCACTGTTTATTTTGAAACCAAGACCCAAGCAAAACTGATTTTAGTAACAGAAAGTATGCTGGCCTTCTCGAGTATGTAATTTTCAATAATTGTGGCAAGATCGGTCATGTGTTTAACGATTGAGCTAAGAGATTCAATTACCTAAATAAGAACATCAAGGTCGCTAAAATGATTGAAAATGCGATTCACAAGAAGGGATCCAAACTTATTTTGGTTCCTAAATTAAAAGCTTGATTTCTTATAGGCATTAGTTTGAGGCAACAACAATTGGTACTTGGATAGTGGATGTTCTCGTCACTTGACGGGAAGTAAAAGCCAATTTCTCTCACTAGAAGCCTACCATGGTGGCACCGTGACGTTTGGCGATAATAAGAAAGGTGAAATTATTGCAATCGGGAAGGTTGGTAAGTCATCGTCACATTGTGTCAACAAAGTGTTGCTTGCCAAAGGTTTGAAACATAATCTTCTAGCATATCTCAAATGTGTGATAATGGTAATATTGTTGAATTTTGTGCTAGTGAATGTCGTGTACTAGATGGTACTACAAGGGAAGTTATTTTGGAAGGAAAACGTGTTAAAGATGTTTACTTGACTAATCTTTGTGCCTTGCCTAGTCAAACCTTGTCTTGTATGAGCGCTTTACAGAACGACCCATGGCTTTGGCATAAAAGATTAGGTCATGTAAACGCTAGAACATTGAACACCCTTAGACGTCTCGATCTAGTAGATGGCATTCCTAACATTAAATTTGACTTTACAGAATTGTGTGATGATTGTGCTAAAGGAAAACAAGTTCGATCCTCCTTTAAATCCAAAAGATTTGTTAGTACTTCTAAACCTCTTGAGATTCTTCATATTGATTTGTGTGGTCGTATCACCTATGCATGTAAGAAGTAGAGGTGGTAGTCGTTTTTTGTGTGTGATTGTTGATGATTTTTCACAATTCGTTTGGCTACTTTTATTGAGTTCTAAAGATGAAGTATTTGATGAATTTCTAATTTGGTTGAAAAAGGTCCAAAATAAATTTGATTTAAAGCTCATATCTTTGGGATCCGACCATGGAACCGAATTTGAGAATTCATCATTTCTTACTTATTGTGATGAGCACGGTATTAGCCATAACTTTTCCGCGCTTGCTACACCTCAACAAAATGGGGTTGTGGAGAGTATGAATCACACTCTTGAAAACATGGCTAGTGTTGCAGTAAGTGTCCTCCACAATAGTGCATTTATATAATGAAACTCATTTGGAATATACGTGGCATGCATGATTAGTATATTTTGATACTCCACGTCAGTTGATTAACGTAAATCGGTAACGCTCAGCTGACTAGAGTTTGACGTTATTGTCGTATGACGGAGGTGATCAACTGATCCCTTTAGGTCACACCTATAGGAAGAGACCCAAATAGAATACTAATTATTTGTATACGATACAGTTTAATTAGGGCATTACATATATTTGATATTTCGTTTAGTTACGAGAGTTATTTATTAATTGAGTTAAGAACTCATTCCACTTAAGTTTATTAGTCAATTATACGATAACAGACTGAATAAATTTTACGGCTTATTTTAATACGATTAAATAAGATTTAATTTAGTGATTAATCGTTAGTTCATTAAATTAGTTGAGGTTATGCATATATTTCGAGGTAGAGGT
>JAIUZE010032953.1:0-19975 GCA_022085475.1 Heliosperma pusillum | reverse complement strand
TCACTGTTACACTCTAAAAAAACGTAAAATGTCGAGAATTTGTCTTAAAATCATTTTTTAGTATAAAATTACACTATTTTGAAGCAAAGTTATACTTGTAAAAGAATAGAGTTACACTATCAAATTACGTAAAATGTCAAGAACTTGTCTCAAAATCACTTTTTAGTATAAAGTTACACTTTTTTGAATTAAAGTTACACTTGTAAAAGGCTAAAGTTACACTATCAAATTACGTAAAATGTCAAGAACTTGTCTCAAAATCGCTTTTTAGTATAAAGTTACACTTTTTTAAATTAAAGTTACACTTGTAAAAGGTTAAAGTTACACTCTGAAAATAAGTAAAAAGTCAAAATCTTGTCGTAAAATCAATTTTTAGTAAAAGGTTACACTTTTTTGAATTAAAGTTACACTTGTAAAAGGCTAAAGTTACACTCTGAAAATACGTAAAAAGTCAAAATCTTGTCGTAAAATCAATTTTTAGTAAAACGTTACACTTTTTTGAATTAAAGTTACACTTGTAAAAGGTTAAAGTTACACTCTGAAAATACGTAAAAAATTAAAATCTTGTCGTAAAATCATTTTTTTTAATAAAAGGTTACACTTTTTTGAATTAAAGTTACACTTGTAAAAGGTTAAAGTTACACTCTGAAAATACGTAAAATGTCAAAATCTTGTCGTAAAATCAATTTTTAGTATAAAGTTACACTTTTTTGGATTAAAGTTACACTCGTAAAAGATCAAAGTTACACTTGTGAAACTGCACACTCGTAAAAAAACAAAAGTTACCCTTGAAAACAAAAGTTAAACTCTAAAAATGCTAAAATGTCATCAACTTTAAGCTAGAGAGAGAAACATAATTAATTTGTGTATAAGTAAGGAATTAGTGTATTGGTTACTTTTTGCTTTTAATCTCAACCACCCACCTTGAAGGATCTAAGGGCTCATAAGAGGACTTAGGGACTCAAAAGATATGAAGGACTCATTTGAACCTTCCTCTCTCTCTCTCTCTCTCTCTCTATATATATATATATATATATATATATATATATATATATATATATATATAGAGAAAGGTTCAAATGAGTCCTTCATATCTTTTGAGTCCCTAAGTCCTCTTATGAGCCCTTAGATCTTTCAAGGTGGGTGGTTGAGATTAAAAGCAAAAAGTAACCAATACACTAATTCCTTACTTATACACTAATTAATTATGTTTCTCTCTCTAGCTTAAAGTTGATGACATTTTAGCATTTTTAGGGTTTAACTTTTGTTTTCAAGGGTAACTTTTGTTTTTTTTACGAGTGTGCAGTTTCACAAGTGTAACTTTGATCTTTTACGAGTGTAACTTTAATCCAAAAAAGTGTAACCTTATACTAAAAATTGATTTTACGACAAGATTTTGACATTTTACGTATTTTCAGAGTGTAACTTTAGTCTTTTACAAGTGTAACTTTAATTCAAAAAAGTGTAACCTTATACTAAAAATTGATTTTACGACAAGATTTTGACTTTTTACGTATTTTCAGAGTGTAACTTTAGCCTTTTACAAGTATAACTTTAATTCAAAAAAGTGTAAACTTATACTAAAAATTGATTTTACGACAAGATTTTGACTTTTTACGTATTTTCAGAGTGTAACTTTAACCTTTTACAAGTGTAACTTTAATTCAAAAAAGTGTAACCTTATACTAAAAATTGATTTTACGACAAGATTTTGACTTTTTACGTATTTTCAGAGTGTAACTTTAGCCTTTTACAAGTGTAACTTTAATTCAAAAAAAAGTAACCTTATACTAAAAAAGTGATTTTGACACAAGTTTTTGACTTTTTACGTATTTTCAGAGAGTAACTTTAGCCTTTTACAAGTGTAATTTTAATTCAAAAAAGTGTAACCTTATACTAAAAAGTGATTTTGAGACAAGTTCTTGACATTTTACGTAATTTTATAGTGTAACTCTATTCTTTTACAAGTGTAACTTTGCTCCAAAATAGTGTAATTTTATACTAAAAAATGATTTTAAGACAAGTTCTCGACATTTTACGTTTTTTTAGAGTGTAACTTTGATCTTTTACGAGTGTAACTTTAATTCAAAATAGTGTAGTTTTATACTAAAAAATGCTTTTAAGACAAGTTTTTGACATTTTACGTATTTTTAGAGTGTAACTTTTACCTTTTTAGAAGTGTATCTTTTATCCAAAATTGTTTAATTTTACAATAAGAAGTGATTTTAATACAAGTTCTCGACATTTTCCGTATTTTTAGAGTGTAACTTTAGTCTTTTACAAGTGTAATTTCTAATCCAAAGTAGTCTACTTTTATACTAAAAAGTGATTTTAAGATAAATTTTTGACATTTTCCGTATTTTTATGGTGTAACTTTAACCTTTTACAAGTGTAACTTTAATTCAAAATAATGTTATATTATTTTATCAAGTAGCTTTATGGCAACTTATCTGTAAATTTTGAAATTTTAATTAATATAAAGTATAACTCTAACCTTTTTAAAATGTAACTTTATTATATAGAGAGTGTAACTTTAGTTATTTATAGTGTAATTTAATCCTTTTACGATTGTAACTTTAGTCAATAATAGTATAATTTTAGTATATTGAGAGTGTGACTTTAGTCCATCAAGAATGTAACTTTAGTTCATTAAAAGTGTAACTTTAATTGATTGAGAATGTAACCTTAGTCCTTTAAGGGTGTAATTTCAGTCAACTATCAACAATAACACCAAGTAAACAACAATAATAACAACGGCATCTATTTTTGACGTTAAAAAACCGAGATAATGCGATTTTTTTTTTCAGAAATCTATTATTATATAGTAGATCTAAGATTAAAATCACTAAATAAGAAAAAAAAGTAGATCTGAATAGTTTATTTTTTGGTTTTCAAAATTAATACTACTTTTTAAGATCTAAAAGAAAAGGATAAAGAAAAAAAATAAAAATAAAAGAAACTAAAAATCTGAAAACAAAAGAAAATCTGAAAAAGAAGACAAACACCACCACAAGTCCACAACCCCACTAACGTTAACATCGACCCATACCCACAACCCTCACGAGTCACGACCCCCACCGCCACCAAGACCCCCCTCTGACCTCCACCATCACCACCGCACCGCTGGCCACCAACATACCGTGGCAGAGGAGGGAGGAAGACATGGAAAGGGAGGCGCGGTAAGGATGAGGGAGGTGGTGGCAGTGCAGGGAGGGAGACGGTGGTGAAGACGAGGCGGCAAGAAGGAGGCGGCCGATTTTGACTGGAGGCGACGGGTGTTGGCTGGAGGCCACCGTCTTCCTTGACGCGCGGTGAGGTGCGTGGTGGTTAGATCTTTTTTTTTGTTTGTTTTTGTGGTGGTTTTTTCAGATCTAGTTTTGTTTTTGTGTTTGTTTGTTTTGGTGGTGGTTGTTGGAGGTGAAGGAGGATGGTGAAGGGTGGTGGTTGGAGGGACGACAGGAAGGCGGATGAAGGAGGTAGGGGCGGCAGTTGAGAGGGCGGCGGGAAGGAGGAGGGAGGAGGAAGTGGTGGTGGTATTTGAGGGCTTTTTTCCGATTTATTTTTGTTGGTATTTGTGGTGGGTGTTGTGGGGGTGTTGAACGGTGGTGGTATTATTTAGATCTATATTTTTTTTTTTTTTTTTTTTGCTTTGGTGGTGGCCGGCGGTGGGGAGGTAGCCGGCGGTGGGGGTGGTGTCCGGCGGTGGAAGATGATGAAGAAGAAGAGAGAAAGTGAGGGAGGTGAATGAGTGAATTTAGAGAGAATATAGGAATGAGTTTTAGAGAGAAGGAAGAGTGAAATTTAGAGAGAAGTAGGAGTGGATGAGTTGTGTGAAAAATGAATTAGAGGGAATGGGATATTAGTGTTTAATTAGTGGGAAGTGAGAGAAAGTGGGTTAAACACATTGTTAATGACAATTTTTGTGTTTTCATCCTAACCATCCATCTTCAAGATCTAAGGGCCTTAAAGAGGACTCATGGACTCAAGGTTTTGGGGTGGACTCATTTGATGCCCAAATAATATATATATATATATAGAAATTGCATCCGGTGAGTCCACATATCTTAGGTGAGTACGTCCCGCGATTCTCTACCATTGGATCTAATACAAATCAAGGGCTGAGATTAATCCTCAATCAGACTATATAAACTCAAAATTAAACCTAGCAGCCTTATTACTAAATCTGGCTTTCTCTCTCTTGTCTCTCTCTATATTCACATTCTTCTCTAAAACCCTAAATTTTTCCCCAATTCTGGCATTTTCCAAACAAATTACCCGTGTTTTGCACAATTTTTTTGAAGATTACGATTCAATCAATTAACGTTGTTCAATTAAACTCTGATTTCTCATACTTCAATCGCTTATGATAGGGTAAAGGTCAACGTTCCTTAATCAAAGTAAACCTAAATCACAACTAACTAATAGTCAACGGTAAGCAAGGTATCGAATCCACAGGGAGGCGGTAGTATTCTAATCTGTTAAACTAAGTTCGTCTCTAAAGTAACAATTCGGGGTTTTGATTTTGAGTTCTAAGCTAAAAGCAATCAACAATAACAACTAATAATAACAATAACAATAACAACTAATAATAATAACAACTAATAATAAGCAATAACAATCTAATAAGGTTGAAAACAATAAGATTAAAAGTCTAGGGTCTCAGGTTCACTATGATTATTGTTCAGGGGTAAAGATGAAGTGTTTTTTTTTTTTTTTTTTTTTTTTTTCTTTTTTTTTTCTTTTTTCCCCTTTTTAACTATCATGCAATAAAGTTATCTAAGGTCACAAGATCGGTCGATTCAATTATGCCCTTTAGATCTACAATTTAACATGCGATCGCTATCATTAAACGAGTTCTATTCAATTATCGTAGCCTATCTTAGTATTAACCCGGTCGGTGTTAATCCTAATTCGCGAGACTAGTTAATTAATCCTGGCCAGTAATCAAACAACTAGAACTAAAACGATAATCAAACGATAACCATGCAATTGCAATTCAATTAATTAATCTACCCCTTCTAACAATCCTAGATCCCCTTTCAACCCTAGAAAGGAATTTAGCTACTCATAACGATATAAACAACAACAATAATAATTAAAGTAAACATGATTAACAACAATGAAAGGATGAACAAAGAATAATTAAAGAACAAGAAGGCAATTAAATTGAATAACGAAGAAAGATTGAAGAATACCGATTACAAGTTGAACTAAAGACAATCGTCTTTGAATAAAATCCAGAGGCAAACAAACTAAATTAGGGTTTCTGATTTAAAGCATAAAAGCATTAAAAAGCATAAGAAAGCATAAGGAAGCATGTCTAATTATGAAAGACGAGCTTTCCTTTTATAATACAAAAGATCTAATTAATTAGGTTAAAGTTTAGGAAAAAAAAAGAGAAAGCCGCCGAAATATAGGTTGCTCAATAGAGCAAGGCACTTCTGCTCGATCGAGCAAGAGAACAGTGCGACTCGACCGAGCAAGGTAGGTCTGCTCGGTCGAGCAGCCTTCATTTTGGCTTTGTTTCTTCACTTTTCTTCATTTCTTCTCTTTTATTCTCAATTCTTCTCGATTCTCCTAGATTCCCGTGCCTAACTTTCCACGATCCACCTCCGCCATGCTCCATATCTACTCAAAAAGCTCCAAATGCATCCAATCTGCATTAAAACATAACAAACGCGGCATAATCGATATTCTAGCTAAAATAGCATATAAATAAGCAAGGAAAGACGGTAAATCGAGTTAAGTGCATCTAAGGGAGGCATAAAATATGTATATAAATAATGATCATCAAACTCCCCCAAACCAATCCTTTGCTTGTCCCTAAGCAAAGCAATCAACACATAATCATACAAATGGTGAACGAAAAACTCAAAGCTAATGTTAATGCACATACAAATCCCAAGCTATCCATATCTATAACAAAGTAATGACCAAGTTGTACCAATAAAACAAATTCAAAGGTACGGGAAAATAGAAAACGCAGCTCATAATCCAAGATTTTACATGATACTGTAGTATAGACAAAAACCAAATACCTTTCAATCTTGTAAGGCTCAATTTGTCGAATTCTCGCAGATTCACTCAAGTACTCATAAGTTTATGTAAAGGTGAGTTTTGTGAAGATAGAAAGAAATAGAAACACTCACTCAACTTATGAAACATGCATGCATTCTAATGTGAAAGTAATTTCCCCAACAAATACGCATTCGCTATAAAGCACATGAATCAGGACAAAAAGGGAGGCTAATGGGTGAAGGTATAGAAGTGGATTGTGCCAAGGCACGTATGGGAATGTGGGGCTAAGACCGGTAGTCGCAGCGACACTTACCAAAACACATCTACAAGACTAGCACAAACCAACCAGGCTGAGAAATTATCTTAACCTTTGACAACACAAGAGAGATATCGATATTGCTCTCTGAAAAATGGATTAGACTCTACTAAATTCCCTTTCATTTTCCCTTGAATAATTCAATGAAGCAACATATATTTTCTTTCTTTTTTTTTCTCTTTCTTTTTTTCCTTCTTTTCTTTTCAAATCTTTTTTTTTTCTTTTCTTCCTTCTTGTGCTTCATAACTTTTTTTTTCAACAAAGGGAATAAATGACACAATTGCCAACATACTTGCTACACCCAATTGATATTCTTTTTGAAATCCCGACCCAACCATAGTAGACAAGTAGATAAGAAAAACATGCAACTGCGACTGTCCCGATAAGGTAGGCAAGTTCTAGGAATGTAGCTATTATATGGCTTGTAAAACAGGCTACAAAAGGCTCAAATTGGCTAAACATAGAGAACTCAATAATAAGGGTATAAAATCAAGTCTTTTTGGCTATGTGAGGCTTATTTGAACAAAAAAGAACCACCTTTCATCATGCACTTATTAGACGAACGCGTATAGTATCAAGAAACGAATGTCACACTTATGCAATTTGATGTTACATATTCCACAAGGAGTACCACACTCAAGCCTAAAAACAATGAGACCAGTTTATTAATGTTCCTGGCCTAGGAAGCTCTAAAGACCTCAGAATTTTAAGTGGTTTACCAACAAAAATTGCCAAATCTAATTAGCATAAGGTATGTCAAAAACGGTCAAGACTTGTACTATGAGCTTTGTTTTCAAAAATAGCAAGTCAAAACAATGTACATGGATAACTTATTTGGGATTCAAATGCAGAAACAATGCAAATTATCATCATTGTAATTCAATTCACCAAGACTCGACCTAATAAAATAAAAACATGTTTTTGGATTTTGTAAATTTTTCAATTTTTATGATTTTTTCTTTTTAAATAAACTAAACACACAACATAAATAAAGACTCTCCCCCAAACCTAAATGTCACAGTGTCCTCAGTGTGACGCTAACAGCACAACATCACACAATCAACCAACAACAGCAACCTAAAGGACACCACTAACAAAAGGGAATGGGAAATAACTAAAAGAAAATACAATAAAAGAAAGTACAAGGATAGATAATACCAGCTTATAGACATAGCTTCCCCCAAACCAGCTGCAAAATGGGGGAGTAGTGACCAGCTGCCACTACTGCGCCTGATCATCATCATCATCATCATCACCCCACTGAGCAGCACCATAAGAAGAAGCCCGAGATGGGTCACCAAACCCACCAACTGGAGCATCCGGTTGGATAGGAGTATACCAAGAACGATCCAGGCAACCATAATCGTGACTAAACTCCTGGGAAAACTGCTGAGGAGTCACCCCATAATTGTGGAACACACCAGTCTCGTCACCCGGACCTCGGTAGTAGCTCAGCGGAGTCCAACCAGCAGTGGCATTAAGATCGGTCCGCATAAGGTTCTCCCAAAGTCCCCTCATCACCAAATCATTGTTAATTCCTTGGTGAATCATAATCTCCCTCTCCAGAGCTGGATCATAGGTGTAAGCAGGTGGGGGGTAAGGGTAAGGAGCTGGGGTGGGTGCAAACTGCGGAGCCGGGGTGGTGGTAGTCTGAGCAGCAGAAGATGGGGTGATCGGCCGACGAGGTCGACGGTTCTCGGCCAAAGTAAAAACAATCTCAGGTGGAACCACATAAGAACGAGGGGGAAGGGTAGGTCCAGTCTCAGGATCATGGGTGGGTAACCGCTCTGTAGAAGGTAGATGGTTATCCCTATCGGGAAGAGCTATCCACTGGGTCCCCCGTACGCGCCTCTGAAATCTAGCGTTCCCTAACGCGTTAATCCAGCAAAGTGTGTGGCGTAGGTATTCCTCGTCTACTCTAGGGGCATGAATTGGGGCAATTGGTGTATATCTAAGGTCTCCCCCAAACTCTGCAAGTCGCCTAGCCAACCTAGTGACTAAGGCACTACAGTCTAAAGAATGTTGGGTGGGGGAATTAACTCTCCAGAAAGCATAACACACCAAACCGACCAGATTGAAATAAAAATCATTCTCATGCTTGGGGTTGAGGGTAGAAGCAAGTAATAAGACCTCATGAGAATTAAGCTTACTAAGGTCCTTCCTAGCAAATAAAAGGAGGCTAAAGAAACGCAAAAACAACCTCAGACAAGGATGTTGCACATCATTAACCGCCATAGCGTTAACACGTGCCTCAGGAAGACCAGTAAATAAACGAAAATATTCAACGGCTTGAAAGCCGGAAGGAATAGCAATAAAAGCATCATCCTCACCTAGAGAAAGACCCAAATGATTTGCCAATTCGGCATACGACAACACAAAGTCCCGATTAAGAAACCTAAAAGACACACGTTTATATGCCTCATCCCAATCATAGGAACTGAAAAATTCTAGTGTCAAAGGTCGATACGAAAGCTCGTTAAGGGAATAAAGCCCACCAAACCCAATTCGGTCAAACATATCAAACATGGCATTATCAAAACCGAGGGAACGGAGAACGGAGGGGCACACATAGCGAGTAGGGTCCATAGGACGACCCATAAGCATGGCAAAACGGTCATGTTGCTCTTGCGTGCTAAAAACGATCCAAGGGTAAGTTGGGTTACTCGGAATCGCTTCTACTTCGGGTTGTCAAACAAGACGGGGTTCTCTACGACGCTTGCTAGGTCCTACTTGTCTAGACGTGGCTAATTGAAGTAAAGAAAACACACAAACACTACTATATGCTCAAAAAGACGGATTAGCAAACCCTAACTCGAAAAAAATTCAAATTGGAGTCTAAAACGCAAGAAAGACGGAGCAATTAGCAATGTAATAGTGATTAATTACTAAATAACAAAGCTAGGAAGCAACAACAATGAATTAGAAGCACAAAATTGAAGAAAAAAGAAGCAAACCCTAGATTCACGATTTGGGCAAAATAAGGGAGCAAGAACACCAATTTCTTCACAAATTGAACTTAAAACAAGTAAAATAATGATTGTTGATGCTAGCTTGATGATTAATTGATGATTTGAAGGAGTTTGCTTGAGGGAGTTATGAGGGAATAAGGGTGAGGGAGTTGGAAGAGGGACGAAATAAGAAGAAGAATGAATGATAATTGGGGAAAAACCTGCTTATTAGCCCTCGGGACCGGTCTGAACCGGGCGACTCGATCGAGCAAGGCAAGTCTGCTCGATCGAGCAACCCAAGATTTCAGGATTTTTGAGTTTGCTCGATTGGCTGATATTGTGAGTGCATATAAAACTCGATCGAGCAAGTCAGGCCTGCTCGATCGAGCAACCCTCAAAATGACAAGTTTTCCGCGTGTTCTCATTATTTTTGTTCTTTCTTTTCCGTCTTTAAAGCAACTTCCAATTATATTTCCTGCAATACTCAATAAAATTGTTAGATCGCTCCCTCACCGCACTCAAGAAAACACAACTATATTAACTATCCAAACTAAATCTAATTTAACTATAACATTAATAACTAAGCTAATCGAAATAAAATTTAAAAATGAAATACAAGCAAATGCCGGGTTGCCTCCCGGTTAGCGCTGGTTTATATCGGTTCCGCACGACCGCGTTACCTCAAAGTCATGGGGATTTATCAAGAGTGAAAAGGTTGACGGCCTCTATCACTCCTATAAATGCTTCATCGTAATAGATCTTCAAGCATGGACCATTGACTTTGAAAATCTCACCCTTGTCGGTTTGTAGTGAAACAGACCCAAACTTGTTCACCTCGGTAACTGTGAACGGTCCCGACCATCTGGACTTGAGTTTACCTGGAAACAAACGCAAACGGGAGTTAAATAATAATACTTTATCACCAATTTTAAATTCCCGCTGCAGGATATGCTTGTCATGCTATTTCTTGGTCTTCTCTTTATAAACCCGAGCACTATCATAGGCATGCAATCGAAACTCATCAAGCTCGTTCAATTGCATAAGTCGTTTCTCACCCGCCAGTGAGGGATCCATATTAAGCTCTTTTATGGCCCACATAGCTCTATGCTCAAGTTCTACCAGTAGATGGCACGCCTTGCCATAGACTAACCGGTATGGAGAAGAACCTATTGGAGTCTTTAAAGCAGTTCGGTAAGCCCATAAAGTGTCATCGAGCTTACGACTCCAATCCTTCCTAGATTTACTCACGACTTTCTCAAGGATAGATTTAATCTCCCTATTAGAAACCTCTACCTGACCACTTGTCTGTGGATGATAACTTAACCCCCGATGATGTGTAACGCCATATTTCTTCAATAAAGAGTTAAGATGGCGTTCATTGAAATGCTTTCCTCCATCGCTAATGAGAGCACGAGGAACCCCGAATCGTGGGAAAATGATCTTCTGAAACAGTTTCCAAACTGCTTTGGCATCGCAAGTGGGAGTGGCAATGGCTTCCACCCATTTGGAGACATAATCTACTGCTACTAGAATATATTGGTTACCATGGGAAGATGGGAATGGCCCTTGGTAGTCAATACCCCAAACATCGAATATTTCAACTTCCAAAATACCCGTTTGAGGCATCTCATGCCTTTGCGAAATATTACCCGTCCTTTAACATGCGTCACAAGAACGGACAAATGTAGTAGCATCGTTGAGAATAGTCGGCCAATAAAAACACGACTGCATAACCTTAGCAAATGTCCTTGAGGGACCATGATGACCGCCATATGAAAAAGAGTGACAATGAGAAAGGATGGCATGTACCTCACCCTCTGGAATACATCGTCGATAAATGCCGTCGGCACATTCCCGGAATAGATAAGGATCATCCCAAAAATACCTCTTGACATCGTGTTGAAACCTCTTCTTTTGCTGATAGGATTGATCTGGAGGCATAATTCCCCCAACCAAGAAGTTAGCATAATCGGCAAACCATGGAGTCTCCATGGTAATGGCAAGGAGATGATCATCAGCAAACGAATCATCAATGGGGATGGAATCTCCCCCTTCAAACCTTAAACGAGACAAATGGTCAGCAACCACATTCTCAACACCTGACTTATCCCGGATCTCCAAATCAAATTCTTGTAACAACAAGATCCAACGAATAAGCCGAGGTTTGGCTTCCTTCTTAGCCAACAAGTACTTCAGTGCTGCATGATCAGTGTAGACTATCACCTTAGAACCCACAAGATAGGCTCTAAATTTATCTAAGGCAAAGACAACTGCAAGTAACTCTTTCTCAGTGGTAGCATAGTTAACTTGCGCATCATCCAACGTCTTACTGGCATAGTAAACTGCATGTAGCACCTTATCCTTCCTTTGCCCCAAAACAGCCCCAACTGCATAGTCACTGGCATCACACATTATCTCAAACGGCAATGTCCAATCAGGAGACTGGATAATAGGAGCTGAGATTACAGCTTGTTTAATCCTGTCAAAAGACTTAACACACTCATCAGTAAACACAAACGGGGCATCCTTATAGAGAAGCTTAGTCATTGGTTGAGCAATCTTTGAAAAATCCTTAATAAAACGGCGATAGAACCCCGCATGACCAAGGAAACTTCTAACACTTTTAACATTCACCGGGTACGGGAATTGCTCAACCACTTCCACTTTAGCTTTATCCACTTGGATGCCTCGTCCAGACACCAAATGACCAAGTACCACCCCCTCAGTTACCATGAAGTGGCACTTCTCCCAGTTTAACACAAGATTGCTTTTCTCACAACGTTGCAAGACCTTAGTCAGATTAGCTAAACAACTATCAAAATCGGTCCCATAAACACTGAAGTCATCCATAAAGACCTCCATAATAGCCTCGATATAATCAGAAAATATAGCCATCATACAACGTTGAAAGGTGGCAGGGGCATTACATAACCCAAAAGGCATTCTTCGGTAAGCAAAGACACCGTAAGGGCATGTGAAGGTAGTCTTTTCCTGATCGTCAGGATGAATGGGGATTTGAAAGAATCCCGAGTAGCCGTCTAGATAACAAAAATACTTATGACACGCTAGACGCTCTAACATTTGGTCACTGTAGGGAAGAGGGAAGTGGTCTTTCCTAGTGGCTACATTCAGCCTCCTATAATCAATACACATCCTCCACCCAGTCACTAGTCTAGTAGATATGAGCTCGTTTTTCTCATTAGTGATGACCGTAGTCCCTCCCTTCTTAGGGACTACCTGAACAGGACTAACCCACTTGGAATCAGAAATAGCATATATGATTCCCGCATCTAACAATTTATGCACCTCTTTTCTAACTACCTCTTGCATAGTGGGGTTCAAACGACGCTGACCCTGCCTACAAGGTTTATGGTCTTCTTCTAAGTGGATACGGTGCATACAAAAGTCGGGACTAATACCTTGTAAATCATCAATGCTATAACCTATAGCCTTTTTATGTCTTTTTAAAACCACCAACAAATCAGTAAGTTGGCTTTCAGATAGGCTAGCACTGACAATTACAGGATTCATCTCATGGGAATCAAGGAAAACATACTTAAGATGAGAGGGGAGGGGGTTAAGTTCAGGTTTCTTTACCTCGGTAACCTTAGGGGGGTTACCTAAGCTATAAACCTTTTGTGCCTTGCAATCCTCTCCTGTGAACAGTTTTTCCATCACAACTACTTCTTCATTCCGTGAGCTTCCAGCTTCAGCAGTGCTGGAAATTAAGGCGATCTCCAGAGGATCCCTATTCAAACATAAAGAAAGACATTCATCAATAGATAAATCAACAATATCGACTCTATGACATGTCTCTTCTAACATGGGGTGTTTCATGGCATTGTCTAAATTGAAAGTGATTGTATCATCCCCCACTGTTAGTGTAAGTCTCCCATTCTTAACATCTATAACCGCCCCCGCAGTATGGAGGAATGGTCGTCCCAAGATGATAGGAATTTGGGTGTCCTCAGCCATAGCTAAGACAACAAAGTCAACTGGTATGAAAAACTTCCCTACTCTAACCGGTACGTCTTCTAAAATCCCCAAAGGGTGTTTAATAGAACGGTCGGCCATTTGTAAGGTCATGGTTGTAACAGTAAGTTGACCCATATTAAGCTTTTTGCATATAGAAAATGGCATAACACTAACACTAGCCCCCAAATCACAAAGGGCTTTATCTATAGCTAAGCAACCTATATTACAAGGAATAGAAAAACTCCCTGGATCCTTTAGCTTAGGTGGTGATCTTGATTGCAACACAGCACTGCATTCCTCAGTAAATGCAACCGTCTCCACTTCATTAAAGGACCGCTTCCTTGTCAATATATCCTTCATGAACTTTGCATAAGCCGGCACTTGAGTAATCAACTCGGTAAAAGGTACACTCACTTGCAGATTCTTGACCACTTCCATAAACCTCCCAAACTGTTTATCAAGCTTGGATTTATGTTGGCGGTGCGGAAAGGGAAGTGCAATGACAATTGGCTCGGCTTCTTTGGCTTTGGAAGATTAATTAGAAGTGTTATCATCCTGATCAGGGGTTGCTCGATCGAGCAGAGGGGTTGCTCGATCGAGTTTTTCAGAACAGTAACTTTCAGGAATTTTTCGAGCAGAATTTTCAACTTTTTCAAGGGTTGCTCGATCGAGCAAGGGGGTGCTGATCGATCGAGCAACCTTATTTTCAGCCCCTTTTTCGCTGTTTTTCGAACTTTGATCAGCAACTTCCAAGCTTTCATTGGTTTCATCCCCTATCATTTCAGGGCCTTTGTAATGGGTTCCACTCCTCAAAGTGATTGCATTGGCTTGTTCATGTGGAGGGTGTCCTTGAGGAGGAAGATTACCTGGTTGTTTATGTGGGTTTTGAATTGCCAATTGGGCAATTTGAGTGTCAACCATCTTGTTATGAGCTATCAGTTGTGAGATCTGAGCATCTTGCTTTTGTTGTATCATAAGACTCTGCTGCAACATGGCTTTCAATTCCGCCATATCATTACTTGGAGGTGGTGGAGGTGGAGGTTGTTGAAAGTTTTGGCCACCTTGATTGGAACGATTAAAGTTACCTTGGAAATTGCGATTCTGAGGAATCACATAAGAGGAACCTTGTTGCTGATGTGGCGGTGGGGTAGGATTAAGAACATTCTGACTTCGGTAGGAGAGATTGGGATGCTCTTTTGTCCTTTCATTGTAAAAATTGGAGTAAGGTGTACCTTGCTTAAAAGATTGAAAAGCAAGGACTTGCTCAACCGTACTCATACATTCCACTGCAGTATGCCCCATAGTACCACATCGTTCACAGGTTGGCTCTTGTTGAACCATGGCATGAACCGTTTGCTTATTTTCCAAGGACTTTGAAGTTTGTAACTCGGCAATTTTGGCAATTAATGCCTCCAACTGAGCTGCAACTGCATTATCCGTACCTCCTCTCCTCACATTACCTCTAGGATTCCCATACTCAGCAGTGTGAGTAGCCATCTCATCAATTAACTTCCAAGCATTGGCATCAGTAGTGTTATTTTGGAATCTCCCATTAGCAGCAGAATCGAGCAAATTCCTCTGATCATCATATAACCCATTATAAAATTGGTTGCATAAAAACCAAGTATCAAAACCATGATGTGGAACAGACTTGACAAGCTTTTTGAAGCGAACCCATGCCTCATTAAAGTTCTCATTGGGACCTTGTTTGAAACTTGTGATTTGACTTCGAATGACATTGGTTTTCTGTGGCGGAAAATATCTTTTGTAGAATGCAAGAGCCAAAGAATTCCAATCGGTGATGCCAAGTGCAGCCATATCTAACTCACTCAACCAATCTTCTGCCCCATCTCGTAATGAAAAAGAAAACAGCACCAACTTGATCTGATCTTGTGTCACCCCACTCGTCAAAGGAATAAAGCAACAATAATTGGTGAATTTCTCCATATGTTTAGCAGGATCCTCAGTTGGACTCCCTCCAAACATGTTTCGCTCCACCAAAGAGATATAAGATGGACGAATCTCGAAAGTACTATTACCCATAGTAGGGAGTTGAAATCCCTTGGGAATAGATGCAACGGTAGGCTCCGAATGGCTGGCTAGAGTAGGCATGGTTGTAGTGGGTGCAGAAACAGGTGTATCCTCTTCTAAGGATGGTTTTTCTGCCACGAATTCGGCGTAAACTGTTTCAAGCGTACTCAAGTCTTCCGCTTCTTGAATTTCCTTCCAAAAGTTTCGTCTAGCTCGGAGAGTCTTCTCTGGTTCGGAATCGTAGGGCACGAGAACGGACCTAGAACACCTGGGCATAAACAAAAACTAAAGAAAAGGATGAGAACGGTCTCAAGGAACTTAGGTTCCCTGAGACGAAAAAAAACAAACTAAGTAGAAACAAACAGAAAACTGTTGCCTCCCCGGCAACGGCGCCAAATTTGATAAGGGTAAAGTCGCGTCTCCTAAATCAAAGTAAACCTAATTCACTACTAACTAATAGTCAGCGGTAAGCAAGGTATCGAATCCACAGGAAGGCGGTAGTATTCTAATCTGTTAAACTAGGTTTGTCTCTATAGTAACAATTCGGGGTTTTGATTTTGAGTTCTAAACTAAAAGCAATCAACAATAACAATAACAACTAATAATAATAACAACTAATAATAAGCAATAACAACTAATAATAAAAGGTTGAAAACAATAAGATTAAAAGTCTAGGGTCTCAGGTTCACTAGGATTATTATTCAGGGATAAGGGAGTAATCAATTATCATGCAATAAAGTTATCTAAGGTCACAAGATCGGTCGATTCAATTATGCCCTTTAGATCTACAATTTAACATGCGATCGCTATCATTAAACGAGTTCTATTCAATTATTGTAGCCTATCTTAGTCTTAACCCGGTCGGTGTCAATCCTAATTTGCGAGACTAGTTAATTAATCATGGCCAGTAATCAAACAACTAGAATTAAAACGATAATCAAACGATAACCATGCAATTGCAATTCAATTAATTAATCTACCCCTTCTAACAATCCTAGATCCCCTTTCAACCCTAGAAAGGAATTTAGCTACTCATATTGATATAAACAACAACAATAATAATTAAAGTAAACATGATTAACAACAATGAAAGGATTAACAAAGAATAATTAAAGAACAAGAAGGCAATTAAATTGAATAACGAAGAAAGATTGAAGAATACCGATTACAAGTTGAACTAAAGACAATCGTCTTTGAATAAAATCCAGAGGCAAACAAACTAAATTAGGGTTTCTGATTTAAAGCATAAAAGCATTAAAAAGCATAAGAAAGCATAAGGAAGCATGTCTAATTATGAAAGACGAGCTTTCCTTTTATAATACAAAAGGTCTAATTAATTAGGTTAAAGTTTAGGAAAAAAAAGAGAAAGCCGCCGAAATATAGGTTGCTCGATCGAGCAAGGCACTTCTGCTCGATCGAGCAAGAGAACAGTGCGACTCGACCGAGCAAGGTAGGTCTGCTCGGTCGACCAGCCTTCATTTTGGCTTTGTTTCTTCACTTTTCTTCATTTCTTCTCTTTCATTCTCGATTCTTCTCGATTCTCCTCGATTCCCGTGCCTAACTTTCCACGATCCACCTCCGCCATGCCCCATATCTACTCAAAAAGCTACAAATGCATCCAATCTGCATTAAAAATAACAAACGCGGCAGAATCGATATTCTATCTAAAATAGCATAGAAATAAGCAAGGAAAGACGGTAAATCGAGTAAAATGCATCTAAGGGAGGCATAAAATATGTATATAAATAATGATCATCACTTATCTTCAATCAATTTCCAGGTTAGTTCTACTTGCTTTCGAATTTCTGATTCAATTCAACAAACGATTTTTTATTTCAATTTTTTTAATTGATATTCAACTTAGAATGTCAATTTTATCTATTCAAGTAATTCACGATTCTATTAGTTTAATCAATTTGAGAAATTCATAATTCTATCAATTCAAGAATGAATCAGTTCAATAATTTAAAAAACTTAATAAATCTCCGATTTGAGATCCTTCTATTTGTGCGACATAGTGTGCAATAATTATTCTGTTTTATTTCGCGTTAATGATTATAGGTTTACAAATTAATTGTGTCACTTTACTTTGCCTTTCATTTCCTGGAATTTGTTATTTATTTCGTACTTTGTTGTTGTTGTTAGTTTGTTTGTTGTTGTTGTTGGTGGTGGTGGTGGTGGTGTTGGTGTTGGTGTTGTTGCTGCTGCTGCTGTTGTTGTTGTCGTCGCTTTTGTTGTTATCGTCGTTGTCGTCACAATGTTACAGTTGCTTTAAAATACCTTAACAGTAACATAATGATACAGTATTAATGATACTGTAAAGTCGTTATAGTGTTCACCTTTACAACTGTGTTTTAATCATGTTTTGTTGTCTATGCTTTGTTAACATAGTGTTACAGTATGAATGATACTTTAAACTCAATCCCTCGTTGCATTAACAACACTATTGTTTTATTTTTATGTTGCAGTATGCTCAATCTCTTATTGTGGTATTAACATTGTTACAGGTTATTTATATTCTCCTCCTCATCGCTTTTTTGTTACTATTTAATGTGAATGACCTAAATCAGGTGCAAATCTTGATATACGTCTTTAGTTAATGAGTACAATTAATTTTGAATTTACGATTCAATTGATCTACGTCTTTAGTTACTGTAATAGTGTTACAGTAACAAGAATACTTCGTTATAGTAACAACATTATCTACATTACTACTTGTAAAATGTTTATCAGTATACTTGTTTCATATGCGTCATATTCTTGTTTCATTTTTCGCTGAGTCCAATTGATGTTTTCTCTAAGTTGCAAATACCATTCATTTTTGTACGTTGATTTCTCTATCAATTGATGTTTCCTCTAACTTGCACAAATTAGTTATTTGTTAGGTCAATTTGAAAGAATCAAATGATATAGTTAATTATCGAGATATTGTGTTTTGATTTACGTCTTTTGGTTACTAATTAATGTTAGTGACCTAAATCAGGCGTATATCTCGATCCACATCTTTAGCTACCGAGTAAAATATATCGAATTCATGATTCAATATTAATCTACGTCTTTAATTAATGTAATACTGTTACAGTAACAAGAGTACTTCATTACCGTAACAATATGACTCTATATTAGTCGTTGTCAATGTTTTTCAGTAAACTTATTTCATTTGCTTTATATTTTTGTTTCGTTTTTCCAGAGTCCACAATCAACCGTTGTTCAACCACAACGAGCCGCCATTCAACCACAACAGCCACTTAGTGGGGAAAGCGAAGAATGTCTTAGAAGAGCCAAGATTGAGTTTACTTGTATATTGGAGATAATGTTTTAATGTAGTTGCAACGTGTTGAACAAAAAATATATTGTTTGCAATCGTCAAGGATTTAGGGAGAATAAACGAACATTGTCTTATCACAATCTTGATGCCTATTAAAGTTCCAATTGCAACGAAAAATATGCATACATGGTAATGTTATATCATGTATGTATTGTATTGTTAATGTAATATAGATACATATGTCAGTAACAGTTTGATGTGTTACAGTAACATAATATAGTTCTATGTGTTACAGTAACAGCGTAATGTGTTACGGTAATAGGGACTTGCTGACCTTGTGTTACAATAATGCTTGAAGAATTTGTTGGTGTTAGATGACATTTGTTTCATGTACAGTTGTGACTGTCTTGATGGCATAATAGCATAATTTTTGTTCTTTGAGCATTGAGAAACCATAAATAAAATGACATTATAACTTATTATAATATTTTAGTTATAAATTTTTCAAATAACCCTAGTCATTTTCCAGGATTAATAGGAGGACAAGACCTTTATTGTTATTCATTTCGTTAAAAAGTTTGAATAATTCATTTAAAGGCTATTAGCTCAAATGGGAGAGCGATGTGCAAAACTTGCACATAGGTGCAAATCTTGCACATACGTATGGGTTCAAATCCCATATAGCCTATTTATTTAAAGATCATATTGTAAACCTTTTAAACGGCCATATAACCTAATATGACCAATTGTGTGATCTCCACCACTTTGTTAGTTTAGTTTATTAGAGAATGTTATGCAATCCTCTCTTTTTACTCATAGTAATAACAGTGGTACTGTAAAGTCATTTACTCATTAAAGTAACAATATTACAGTAACGTGGTTACTGTAACATCATTGATTCATCAAAGTAACACGGAACCAATATTAAAAGTTCTAATTCTAATTCATTTAATTAACAAAAGGCAAGTGAATATAGACATGTTCAGGTGCTACTGATATGCTAAAATGTTTGCCAAAAACACATCACAATAATGTGAATTTTACAATAAGTACACATTATAATCACACATCTGTTGGAGCTAGTGTCCTCCACAGTTAGTGTGATAACATGAATAAATCTCTTACAGGTTCATAGGGGATACTTAGTATTCTTATCAGTTGATCAACGTTTATCGATAACGGTTGGCTTGCTAGAGGTTTGACGTTATTGTCATTTTAATGGCGGTGATCAACTGGTCCCTAAAAGTCACACCTAAGGGATGTGCCTAAGAGATGTGATTATATGAATAATATAATCACATTGATGCCTTATTAAATGACTAAAAGGTTAGTCGATGTATATGACTAAAAGGTTAGTCAATGTAATGATGATACGATTATTTAATAACGATTAAATAATATTAGCTGAGACGAATTAAA
>JAIUZE010032944.1:1142-114180 GCA_022085475.1 Heliosperma pusillum | reverse complement strand
TAAGCTAGAGCCAAGAGCAGATGGTCCTTTTCAAGTCATAGAAAAGATAGGTCCTAATGCCTACAGAATTGATCTACCGGGAGAGTATGCAGTCCATGGGACGTTCAATGTTGGAGATCTTAGTCCCTTCTATGAAGACTCTGAGGGAGAGGAAGACACAGGCTTGAGGTCAATCCCTTTTCAACCTGGGGAGGCTGCACCAGGAGCTCACCCAAGGGGTCTTGATGATCAAGCCACAAACAAGACAAACCTGACCCCAAGGACCCCTCAGATGGAAGCTCGAGTTACAAGGTCCAAACAACAAGCTATGACAATCCAAGATTAAGCCAGGCCAAGCCACAACAGTGAGGAAGACAGTCCAGGACTCATCAAGCCATGCCAAGCCCCAACACAACCCACATTATCCACACAAGACAGAAACAGAGCCATTCAGGATCAAGCAGACCAATCAACAAACCCTACACCTAGGAGGTACACCAGAGCATCCCAACCACCCCCACCATGGCCTCCATCAAGCCAACCCACTAAACTACAAGTTTGCCCAGGACAACCCTTTTTGAAGTCTACCAAAAACTCATGAAACAGACACCCCAAGCTAGAGTCCAGTGAACCATTAAGGCAGAGAAGGTACAAGGTCAGGTTGTGGTTTCCTTTTGTTTAAGTCAACTTGTCCTCGTCCAAGGCAGGTTTTATCTAAGTCCTAATAAGAGTAGAGAGTCCCAAGAAGGAGCAAAACATCCAGGCAAAGCAACAAGGCAACAAGAACAACAAATTTCCATTTCAGGAAAAACTCCAAAACTGCTTTATTTGCTTTTTGATTCAGTCTGTTTTTGTGTTTTGTGTCTGAACTTTATAGTTGTTGAGCTCGTCCTATTGTGAGGCTCTTAATTAGTGTCAGTAGTAGTAGTTTGAACCCTAAGTTGGCCCTTGGATAACCTTTACATCCAATGGCTCACCAGATATCAGCCTCTCTATATAAGGAGGTCTTGTATGTTTGTTTCATTAGACTTTTATGAATGAATTAACTTTGAGAAATCCCTCAAATCTATCAAACTTGTGCTAAGAGCTGTAGTTTTAAACAAGCCTGATACATCTTCAAGGTGTTTGATCAGTGCCTTGTCTTGTGAGTCAAGTTATATCTGTGCTTTGCTGTGGTTAACTTGCTTGCTGTTGAGTCTAGTCTAGGGTGTTTGTGCTTTGCTGTAACACTTGAAAACTGTCTCTAAAACCAGTCTTTGAGTCCTTTATCTTGTGCCTTGCTGTAGAGGAGTGTCTCTAAGTCATATCCCTTGAGTTTTTAGCTAAACAACTCACCCTCTCTAAAACAACACCCACTTGTTACTTGACATTGTTCTCAGTTTGAGTCAATCTAATCAAGCTTCCTTAAAACTTGTAAACCTTAGTAGTTTACACTCCATATGGAGTGAGCATTACCGGCCAGCAGGAGTACGACTTTCCGTATTGACCGAAAGGTGCGAAACCATCGGTACAAAGACCAAGTCGAACATTTCGAGGCTCACTTGCAAAAGAAGGATGAATGCGATCAAAATGTTTCCAAGCCTCGCCGTCACTTGGATGAGACATTATCCCGCTGACACGTGGATTTTCATGATGCCACTGCATCTTTGCCGCAATTAGTTTTGTGGCATAAAGTCGTTGCAAACGCGGTCCTATTGGGAAATAAGTTAATATATTTTTCCCAACCCTTTTGCCATTTGCATTCTTTTGTTTTTATATCGATCTCTACCACATTTTTTACACTTATCGAGAAGACTATCATCATCCCAAAACAACATAAATCCTATTTCACACGCATCTATCTTTTCATAAGGGAGTTGAAGAGCTTTAAGAATATTTTTGGTTTCATAGAAGTTACGCGTCATAACATGATTTTTCAGGAATAATGTCCCCTATAAATGACGCAATACCATCGACACATTTGTGGGGTAAATTGTATTCACATTTCAAAGTTACCAACCGTGAAGCTGACTGCAACAAAGAGATACGACTCCCGTCATACACCGGTTTATCGGCATGTTCCAACATTTTGAAAAAGGCTAGTACATTAGGATTTGGAGATTCATCAACCACTTCGGCGTCAACATTTTCCATTATAATTTCATTAATGTTGTCGCGCAACGCATCCTCCACCATATCCCTATAAGGATTTTCAGACCTCTCCTCAACGGGAAAATTCTCACCATGGCACACCCAATCATAATAGTCATCGCAAAAGCCCCAAAGCTCTAGGTGTTTTCGTACTTCTTGTTCGGCTCAAAATTTTCAATTTCTACACTTTACACATGGGCACCTAATTTCCTTACATCTACCGTAATCTTCTTGTTTCTTAACATAATTAATGAATTCATTAACGCCCATTACAAACTCCTGCCTTAATTTTTTATTACAATCCAATCTTTCATACATCCATGCTCGTTGTACTCTTTTCATTTCAAATCTACATACACGTTTATAATTATTATTATTGACTTAAATAAATATTCAAAACAATAACAACAAGAACTAAAAGTTTACTAATAGCAACAATAACAACAATAACTACTAATACACAACATCCTATTACACAAACAAACAACAAACAACAAACAACCTCCAACCTCCAACCTCCAACCTCCAACCTCCAACCACAACCACAACATCTTCCACCTGCAAAAAAAAAAAATATTCGAGTTCATGGGGTCCTTATCTCTCCAACCTAAACCCATCTTTGAATCTTTCATACCATTAGTAAATACTAATCATTTAATTAATTGTTATGAGACGAAAATTCAGCAGCAGTTCCCTACAGTTCTCCAAATACACAATGTTGAATGACTTGTCACTCGACTTATGTATTCAGAGAACATTAAAGGAACTGTCAACCAAAATTAATCGTCAAATAACAATTAAAAAAATAATTAGTATTTACCACCTAAATGGCATGAAAGATTCAAAGACAGTCCCAAAACGGGGACTATTCAATAATTACACCTAATGTGTAATTCTTGAACGGGTACTAAGTCTATCATATATGAACAACATTTCCTTAATAATTGTGCCAAAAGTAAAGGTAGAAAAATGACCTGGACGGAGGGAGTAATAATAATTATACTATATTAATAATTACAACAATTCAAAGGAGGGAGGGAAAGATGGGGTGGGGGCGGGGGCAGGGAGGGGGGTGGCGGCGGCAGGGAGGGGGTGGTGGCGGCAGACAAGGGGATGGGGTGGTGGCGCCGGCAAGGGAAGGGGGTGGTAGATCTGAAAAATCAAATTAAGAAGAGGGAGAGAGAGAGAGAGAAAGAGGGGCGTACCAATTGAAGGCTCCGGTGGCTCCGGTGGTGGCTCCGGTGGTGTAGGTGGTGGCTCTAATGGTCTTGGGTTAGGGTGGCGCCGGTGGGGTCTTGGGTAGGGTTGACGGAATTTGGTTTATGTAAAATGAAACACAGAGAAAGACCTCGGCTGTTTGGATATATTAAAAAAAACTTGCGACGGAATTTCCGTCGCAAGTCCGTCGTAATATTCAATATTAAAAAAGCCTTGCGACGGATTTTCTGTCGCGTAAGAAGTTGCCACCTGGCTTTGGCAGTTGTGAAATTTCAGTCAATTATTTGAACTTGCGACGGAATGTCCGTCGCAAATTCCGTCGCATGTTTACAATTTGTGACGGAACTTTCGTCGCAGAAGTTCCTGCCATGTTAAATTTCTAGGCGCCATGGCTAAAAACTCTGCTACGGAATGTCCATCGCAACTCCGTCGCAGGTTTCTATTTCCGTCGCAGGATCCGTCGCAAAGGTTTTTTAGCTACTGAATTTGTGTCCGTCGCAAATATTCCGTCGCTAATGAAATCCTTTTTTGTAGTGCAACACATAAAGCATTTGCATGTGATTTAAAATTGGCACATATATACCCATTTGCAAGGGGTTGTGCCGTGAGATTGCACATGAAAAAGAACAAGAGTTGTTCTTGTTTCTTACTCATGTTTTTAATTCATGTTTCATCTCTTTAACTCTCAATACACTAATATTCATCCATATTACTAGAGTAGTAATATTATTTATATAAATCTCTTCTCATCATCTAGTACTATAATAGTAGAGATTATTTGGGTTGATTCTTGGGTGCAACAAGAAGGAGACCTTCTACTTTGGAGGTTGTTTTATGGATGATCATCCACTAATTACATGCTCAAGAACAATAAGAAGGAGTTCTTATTGTGCCCTTATTAACCGAAAAATCCCAATGTAAGGATGTTTTCGTCTTATATTTTCTTTTATGCTTTTATATTTGCATGCATGATAACTAGATCCTAAATCATTAAGTTAATGTAATTTAATGAACTAATTAGAGGAGTCTAATTAGAGGTCTAGGACTTTCACTAACACTATCAGTTACAAATGTGGAAGAAAACAAAACCTTTATAGTTGGTATCTTAGAGCTACCCGAAAAAATCTTGCTTTAGATGTCTTCACAATTGTGTCTTATAAAGGACCTCACGAAACAACTTGTGTTGTTAAGAAACCATCTCGTGATCACCCCAATTTGAAAAGAGAGTATCTTAGCAATGCCATAAAGCCCTTTGTGGAAGCCGATTGAGGGGTGAAATTGCAGTCACTTAGAGCGGCAATAACCAAAGAATTTAATTTCACGATATTTAATGCGAAAGCTTGGGGCGCCAAACAAAAGGCAATTGCGGGCCTTTATGGGGATTGGGAGGAATCTTATGCCTATCTTCCTCGATACCTTGACGCTCTAAAATCGTCAAATCCGGGGACCATTGTTGTTTTTGTTAACGATCTAAGTGACGAGCCCAATTGTGAGCAATTTAATCGCGTGTTTTGGGCTTTTGGACCTTCAATTAGAGGATTACCCCATTGTAGACCCATCATCACAATAGACGGTACTCATCTCTATGGAAAGTATCGTGGTGTTTTGTTCATAGCCATGGGAGTTGATGCGAATGAACAACTTTTTCCATTAGCGTTCGCTATTGTTGAGAAAGAGAATTATGATACTTGGAGATGGTTTTTATCTTGCATAAGAGGCTCAGTTACACAACGTGAAGGTATTTGTGTTATATCCGATAGACATCCTGGGATTCTAAAAGCTATGATGGAAGTGGGTAGTGGGTGGGATGAACCTTTTGCTTTTCATAGATATTGTATTCGGCACCATGCATCGAACATAAACAAGATGTTCAAAGATACAACCTTGAAGGGGGCTTTTACAAAAACTGATATTGAACATCAACCTCAAAAGTTTGAGAAAGGAATGCAATGTATAGGGTCAATGAACATGAACGCCAAGGGTATGTTGGAGAGGATTAATTTTAGCAAATGGTGTCTTGCTCACAATGGTGGTAAACGATATGGTCTAAAGACCACAAACATGCGTGAATGTTTTAATGGTGTCTTAAAAGGGGTAAGATTTCTCCCTATTCAAGCACTTGTTAAAGCCACTTTCACAAGAGTGAACAAGTACTTTGTTGAGAGGAGGGATATTGTTAGGTCAAGGTTGACTAATGGTTTCATATGGGCCGATAAAATCATGGCGAAAATAGAAGATAATGATGATATTGTTACGCATCATGAGGTAACTTGTTACGATTTACAAAGGGGCTATACGAAGTTGTTACTAAACGTGGAAATCAGCAAGGAAACAAAGCGAGGCATAGTCATACAATTCTTCTTTCACAAAGAACATGCACTTGTAATAAGTGGCAAAACCTCCATTATCCATGTTCACATCTCATGGCGGTATGCCGTGAACATTCGATCGACTCAGACCAATACGTTGATCCTTTCTATTCTAGTGGGGAGTATCTTTGATCGTATCGCGCTTCTTTTCACCCAGTTCCTGATGAAGTTTATTGGAAGCCTTGGTGTGGTAAAGTTCTCACCCCAAACCCTAAACTAAAGCGTGGTGAAAGAATACCAAAATCAAAGAGAATTCGAAATGAGATGGATGAGGTTGTAACAATCTGTTACGTGTAATTTTTGCAATACAAGTGGTCATAACAAACGTTCATGTTCGACCAAAAATGGATCGACTTCTATAGCATCGGGGTAAATTAAATATATTTGTTTCGTTTATTCTATGTTATATGTTTACCAACATTTGTTGATCCTTTGTCTTAATTTTTTTTTTCATTTGTTGTAGGTCAAGAGACTCTAATTAGTGAAACAACAAATTTGAAAAGAGAGTTTCTTAGCATTGCCTATGTTATATGTTTACCAAGTCCTTTCAACCGTAGTGTGCTTACTCTACAAGATCAACATAGAAGTAGTGGTATAGGGGAAGGAGAGGTAACCTAAGAAAGATATTTGTATTTATTTCATTTCTAATTTATTCAAACTATTGTTACTTTATTTTATTAACCCTATGTTTTTATTTGGAATTTTCTTTTAAGGAATGACCTGCTTTGGTGTGTAGAAATCATCTAAGGTTGAAAGAGGAGTTCACGGTTCCAGATGCCGTTGCCAATTTCATAAGCGCTACAAAATTTCATGGAATTCATAGACTATCTTTTGTTGTCATTAACCCGGATTTCACAACCGCTTTAGTTGAGAGATGGAGACAAGAGACTCACACGTTTCATTTAACGGTGGGGGAGGCTACTATAACATTACAAGATGTGAATGTCTTGTTGGGTCTTAGGGTTGATGGGTTGCCAATCACGGGTCAAGGGGATTTTGTAACACCCGGATTTAATCGTAAATTTACGGATCTAGTAAAAATATTTTACGGATACTTTTCAGTGAACTATAGTTTTAATCGTAAATTTAATTTTCCGAGTCGAATTTAGAATTTCCGAGTTCGTATTTGCAATTTCCGCGAGATTCCATGAGAATCCCGTCTTAAGGCGACTTTGACTTTTGTTGACTTTTTCCCATAAATATCTCATACTCTCCTAACCTAATTCATACTCACACAAACACAACTCATCCTTCTTCTCTAAGAAAACCCATAAAACATTGCCTCCATTTTTTATCCGTCTTCAAATCGTCACTACTCCTTCGTTACTCGCTCAAATTCTCGTAAGTTCGTCTTATTCTTCCCCTCTTAGCTTCCTCTATCCGTATTGGTAATAAAATTACCGTCTTTCTCGCCTTTTAAATTATCCGTCTTTCTCAAGGTGAATGATATTCATCTTTTATTATCTAATTGTATGTAGGTGGAGACTAGGAAGGTTTAGAATCGATTAAAGACGAGAAAAGGTAACGGTGAAGGGTTACTCGATATCATTTACGTGTTTTACATGATTTCCATGTTAGAATTAGTTTTTGGAATACAATTAGAAAGCTTAGAAATTATGATTTTGAGGATGATTGTTGTTAGTTGATGATTGTTGATGATGAATATTGATTGTTTAGCTAGTTGCTAGATCGATTAGGAAAATACCCCATCTAATTCGAAAATACCCCATCTAATTCGAAAATACCCCATCTATTTCGAAAATACCCCATCTAATTCGAAAATACCCCATCTATTTCGAAAATACCCCATCTAATTCGAAAATACCCCATCTAATTCGAAAATACCCCATCTAGTTCGAAAATACCCCATCTAATTCGAAAATACCCCATCTATTTCGAAAATACCCCATCTATTTTGTAAGATCACTTTTACTTGTAAAATGGGAAATGATAGGAAGGTGTTGTTGGTTCTCGGGCTGACTGTTGTAATTGTAATCACAGCAACGACCCTTTTTGGTAGGTTAGAATGCTCATCTATCTCCTTCGTTACTGCTTGTTTTGGGCTTGGACCATGCGTTGGAACCGTAAGAGGATAAGCTATCACCTCCACTTTGAATTTCTGCATTCCCATATGTAGAACTCTAGTTATGACCGTTTGAAGTGAACCCTTGTTTTAGTTAGTTTCCAAACTTGTTGTTTTGGAGAGGGATCTATGTTTTTATTCATTATGCTTCATAAACTTGTTCTAATGCTTATGTATAATGTGTTGACTCATGTTTATCATATTTGAACTTATATGATTCCCTATTCTCATGTTTTGTGACGGTTTTTGGTATGTTCCCACGTTGAGTCAGTTTTTACAAATGTGACGGTTTGAGCACTATTTTGTCTTGTGCTTTGTACTCTCATTCCCTTGGCTACCTTCCCGTTCGTAAGGCTGGAATGTCGGAACGGAGAGGTAGCCTACTGCTTAATTGCATGTGTAGTGGGCATACGACGACGTTGTTGGGAGTTGAACGCTATGCGTTGATCGACCCGGCCGTCAAATGTTGTGTACTTGCGAGGTGGTGTTATTTGCATGTAGCGTACAGCTTGTTATGAGGCTTGAGCTCTTTTCCGCCTCTTTCGTGAATTGATCTACCGAATTTGGGATACTCGGCGTTTTCTTTGTAAGACCGAGTCTTGGATGCGAAATGTTTATCGCATGTCGAATCGGAACACGTTTATTCCGAGAATCTGGCCAGGTTTAGACTAGGACCGTATTATTATCGTCGTACTACCAGGAGGAAATTAGTCTACATATACGAAATGTAGCATCGTGTATGAGTTCAGGGAAATGTTTATCCC
Source organism: Heliosperma pusillum (assembly GCA_022085475.1). Taxonomy (NCBI): domain Eukaryota; kingdom Viridiplantae; phylum Streptophyta; class Magnoliopsida; order Caryophyllales; family Caryophyllaceae; genus Heliosperma; species Heliosperma pusillum. The sequence goes on along the minus strand of JAIUZE010032944.1, from coordinate 105,637 downwards.
GTGGATGCCTGTTAATCATACTTGCCATGTACACGATGCTAGTGCGTTTCATTTACCGTGAGAGATGTCGTCTTGTGTCGTCTTCGAATGCGTGATTTCATGATATTGTTCATGGTCATTGCATGATTGGACACCGTCAATGTCTTGGTTCGTGAATAGATGATAATATGTTGGATTTATTGTGATCATCGCATGACTTGACTTGGTTTGTCTGTCGAGTCTCAATCTTATCAATCTTATACCGCTAACGGTGAGATGCAAGCCATAGTGAGCGTATTCGGTTGCCTAAGAGTGTCTTCCCCGAGTCTTTGAATAACATGATGGTTTCGGATTTGATTTCCACATGATCTTATCATTATATATTGGATTGCCTATCTATCCTTATCGTATCTCACATGTATATCTATATATGCATGATTTTACTTTTGTATTTCCTTATATGTACGTTTAAGGTGATATGGCTGGGAGAACCCGGAGTTACTCCCCACTGATTGTGGCGTTCATGTTTTTCATGAATGAACAGGGTGCTTGCATGGATGGCTTTTTGCTTATGCTATTTTGGGTTCGGGTGTGAGCTAGCGGGCGTTGTCCCTGGATGAAACACCTCTAGACGTTGTTTAGCTAGTTGCTAAATCGATTAGAAAAATACCCCATCTATTTCGAAAATACCCCATCTATTTCGAAAATACCCCATCTATTTCGAAAATACCCCATCTATTTTGTAAGATCACTTTTACTGGTTAACCTTTTGGAAAGACTTCGTCTCTTGATGTAGTATAATTCGTACTTTAGTTTGTAATATATGACACTCCTCGTATTCTTTCCTTGCATGTATAAAGGTTTTTAAAACTTCATATTTCCGCTATATAATTCACATGCTTGTATGTTTTATCTTTCCGCATTCGCGAGGGTTGTCACAGTTGGTATCAGAGCTTCATCGCTCCCGACGCACACACGTGAACCCTAAACTTAAATTACTTGACCTTGAAATAATAAATGAGAGATGGGTAGACTTAAGGACCTAAGGTGGTAGTCTTTGGTGTACTTGATGTTTGTTAGGTTCTAACTTGTGTGTTGATTGTGTTGAGTGATGTTATGTTTGTTTGTATCTACCGTCTTAAGGTGGATCATTGTGTTACCTAGAAGAAGTATCCTCTACCGAAGATTTGAAGATTGACGAGCTTAATTGAAGTGTATTTCTTCCTCATCTATAAATTCTCTCGTCCTTATTGTTTTATGCTCTCTTCCTCCTATCTAGGTGCTTCTTTCTCTTCCATCTTGTTTGCCTCTTGGAAATTACTCTTGATAGTTCCTCCATCTTACCATTGGTATCCTTACCTTCCTCTTGTAACATTTTTTTGGATGCCATACCCATTTGTTTGTGGTATATTATACTTGGTCGGAAGAACTTTGAATTTTGTGGAATATTAGTGATTGTTAGAATAAATTTGTGATTTGAGGAAAATGGTATAGATCTAATTTCACCCTATGGTGGTGAGAGTTGGTATCCTTGAGGAAAGTATGGTAAAATATGTTTGATGATTTTAGTGTATAAATGCTTGTCATGACTTGTATGTAAATAGTTCATGATATTCGATGGTGTAAGTTGAATGAGTTGGCTAGGATTTCTTAACTCAGTAATAATTTAATCTTTTGGACTTAAAAGTGTAGTATTGTTTTGAAGACCATACTTATGATATGTCTAAGTGGTGTAAATGAGAAGCTTTAAATGATATCTTGAGGTGCAAAATACTTTTGAGGTTAAGTGACGTCTTGTGGTTTCCTATTGTGTGTTTGTGAATATAGGCTTGGTGGAAAAGCATTTGGCTATATTTCTTGGATTTAAAGGTATGACCTTATCTTATGGCATCGGAGACTCGTTTGAAGTAGTAAGGTTTCGGTAAGTTGAATCATATTACTTGAGGATTATGATGTGAGTTATAATGGAAATACCTTGGGATGTTAATGATGATGTTTGACTTGAGGTTGTGTTGAATATTTGAGCTAAAGGAATGTTATTATACTTGAGTTACAATTCCGCAATTGGGAATCCGTGTGATATGAAAGGATGGATGAATTGGGTTGTAGTCGATTTATCAAGTCTAGGTGTACCTTACTTTGATGATTGCTCGTGGTATGATGGTCCCTTGTAAGAGGCCTTTGTAAAGGAATAATTAAGTGGTTTTATTATCGCATTAAGTTTGAAAGGAGAAATTTTGTGGATTAAACCTTAAACCATTACCCGTGCCATTGTCCCTTTTCATTTCCATTCTTGAATGCTTTTGTAAAGATTGATCTTTAAGAAATCGCATACTCGTATCTTAGTTCTTACGCGGATATCTTCATAACTCTACTATCTGCTTTGTCTGTTTCTTGCCCTCGTTATTTTCAGCGTTCCTCTCTTTTAATCTCGTGCCTGATTTTATTCTCATGTTCTCCTTGAGATTTCTTATAGTTTCCTATCTCGTTGCCGCTTCATCTTTTCCTTAGTGGATTGGATATTCCGTTTGTAAGGCTCAGAGAGTAAGAGTAATGTATTTTGGAATTCTTTAGTTAGAAGATGTGTCTTTGGATTGAGCAAAGTTCAGGTTGTATTTGATCATGAGAAATAAGACTTAAGCTCTAGGATGAATCCTAATAGTGATAATGTATCCTCTCTTGGTGATGTTAGATTCGGAGTTTGGTATTGTAGTGTTGTTTTGAGAATTGAGTTGATCATGATAATAGTTTGTTGATGTTGGGTATTATAACGGTTGCTTGGGATATCATTTGGGAATTAGATGTCTCTAATTGGTGGATTCTAAAAGAGACTTTGCTTTAGGGTAATTGAGTTGGTACCCAAAGTTTGAGGAGTTTTGTCGTCAATGAAAATCGATTCATTTTGAGTTTTAGATGAAATAGATGATTTGAATGGTTGTTTGATTTCCAAGTGATTGGTCATTTGCGGTTTGGGATTAATAATTCTCTTTTATTCTTAAGGAATCATAGTTTGAGATTGAGAAATGTTCGTTTCAAGCTTTGGATAGTGAGTGCTCAATTGTTACGGAATATAGAGATAGAATGGTGAACCCATTCATCTTGAGGATTAGTAACCTTCGTAGTTTGCTAATGTGGCTATTTATGTTTGAGGCTTCGAGCGTAGTAATGATCGAATTAAGGATGTTATGGCATATTAAAGAATTCTTATAACCGATAATGGATTGTGGATTTTCCGTTGTCGTGAGACTTAAGATGAGTTTTCTTTGGTTAGTGGTCTCAGATAGAGTTTGATGAATCTAAGGATTTTATAGTACGTTAAAGGACCTCCCCTGCAGATTTCAATCTATGGACCCTAGACGATGCTAATTTGGTTTGAATGGTTATGTTGATGACTTGAGGTCTCGTGATTATGGAATATTTCAGTAGAAATCTAATGATTGAAAATGATGAGTTGCAAATTGGGTAAATTGCATTCTCTTGAGGAATTGGTTTATTATTAGAGTTGTGATGTCGAATTCTTGTAGATCTTCCTGCCGATTTTATTGTCATCTTCCTATCCCTAGGAGTGCGATTTGTTTTGTTTTTGCGTGTTTTGTATACATTTTCATTCACTAATTTGTGTTTGTGATGCTCGAGTCGCTCTATGTACGTGTAATGTGTTCTTATTTTGATTTGATCTTTGAGAAAACCTTCGAATTTCCATATTGTATTTCTAAAATTAACTTTTCAAAGAAGTCCAAAGATATATTTTGTACCTTCTTTTTGGAGAAAATAGACTTCTTTTGCTTTTATACCTGGATTTTGCGTTTGGTTGGATGTTTGGACTGGTTATTGGAGACGTCTGGTGACTAGTCCTGCACTTACTAACGTTTGTTTTGAACTTCGATTTCACTATTTCGACTTTAATTTGATTTGGATAATTAGAGTTCTCGTTCGCGACGAGCATTCTTGTGATCCGTAAATAGAGTTTCGCTCTAATGAAAATTCTTCTTTAAACCGTTTTCTAGATGAACTTCGTTTCATAAATGTTTCCCTTATAAAAGTTTTTGTATTAATTTTGTAAACCGATTCTTATCTTTGATACTTTTGTTTTCTACTCTCAAGTTTCGAGGACGAAACTTTTTAAAAGGAGGGGTGATTATAACACCCGGAAATGTACCCTATTTTTCTAGTAGAAATATTTTACGAAATCTTTTCAGTAATTTTAAGCTTTAATTTATAATTTTAAGTTTCGAGTCGAATTTAGAATTTCCGAGTTCGTATTTGGAATTTCTGCGAGATTCCATGAAAAAGTCGTCTTAAAGCGAGTTTGACTTTTTGGTTGACTTTTCCTTACTTATACTCTAATTCCCTTAACCTAATTCATTACTCCAAAATCAAACACAAACCTTCTTCCTCTTTAAGAAAACTCAATCCTTGCCTCCTTAGCTTTTTCCGATCTTTGATTCATCGTAGTTCATTCGTTCTTTGACGGAATTCACGTAAGTTCGTCTTATTCTTCCCCTCTTAGCTTCCTCTATCCGTATTGGTAATAAAATTACCGTCTTTCTCGCTTTTTAAATTATCCGTCTTTCTCAAGGTGAATGATATTCATCTTTTATTATCTAATTGTTTGTAGGTGGAGACTAGGAAAGCTTAGTAACCGTTTAAAGACGCGTAAAGGTAACGGTGAAGGGTTACTCGGTATCATTTACGTGTTTTACATGATTTCCATGTTAGAATTCGTTTTTTTTGGAATACAATTAGAAAGCTTAGAAATTATGATTTTGAGGATGATTGTTGTTAGTTGATGATTGTTGATGATGAATATTGATTGTTGATAGTTGATAGAAGTAAATTAGGAAAATTGGAAATGATAGGAAGGTGGTTGTTGGTTCTCGGGTGGACTCGTGTAAATTCACAGCACCGACCCTTTTTGGTAGAATGCTCATATCTCCTTCGTTACTTGCTTGTTTTGGGCTTGTGACCACTCGTCGGAACCGTAAGAGGATAAGCTATCACCTCGACTTGGAATTTCTACATTCCCATACCTAGAACTCTAGTTATGACAGTTTGAATTGAACCCTTGTTTAAGTTAGTTTCCAAACTTGTTGTTTTGGAGAGTTATCTATGTTTCTTATTTATTATGCTTCTTAAACTTGGTCTAATGCTTGGGTATCATGTATTGATTCGTGTTTTGTATATATGATATTTCATTCGCATGTATCACATGTTTTGTGACGGTTTTTGCTATGTTCCACTTTGAGTCGGTTTTCACAAATGTTACGGTTTGAGCACGGTTTTGTCTTGTGCTTTGTACTCTCATTCCCTTGGCTACCTTCCCGTTCGTAAAGCTGGAATGTCGGAACGGAGAGGTATCCTACTGCTTAATTGCATGTGTAGTGGGCATACGACGACGTTGTTGGGAGTTGAACGCTATGCGTTGTTCGACCCGGCCGTCAAATGTTGTGTACTTGCGAGGTGGTGTTATTTGCATGTAGCGTACCGCTTGTTATGAGGCTTGAGCTTTTTTCCGCCTCTTTCGTGAATTGATCTACCGAATTTGGGGTACTCGGCATATATATTGTAAGACCGAGTCTTGGATGCGAAATGTCATCGCGTGTCGAATCGGAACATGATTTATTCCGAGAGTCTGGCCAGGTTTAGACTAGGACCGTATTATTATCGTCGTCCTACCAGGAGGAAATTAGTCTACCTACACGAAATGTCATCGTGTATGGGTTGAGGGAAATGTCATCCGTGAACGCCTTTTAATCATACTTGCCATGTACACGATGCTAGTGCGTTTCATTTACCGTGAGAGAGTCGTCTTGTGTCGTTCTTGAATGCGTGATTTCATGATATTGTTCATGGTCATTGCATGATTGGACACCGTCATTGTCTTGGTTCGTGAATGGATGATAATGTGTTGGATTTATTGTGATCATCGCATGCCTTGACTGGTTTGTCTGTCGAGTCTCAATCTTATCAATCTTATACCGCTAACGGTGAGATGCAAGCCCTAGTGAGCGTATTCGATTGCCTAAGAGTGTCTTTCCCCGAGTCTTTGAATAACATGATGGTTACGGATTTGATTTCCACATGATCTTATCATTATCTATAGAATTGCCTATCTATTCTTATCGTATCTCACAGGTATATATATATGTATGCATGCTCTACTTTTGTATCTTCTTTGATGTACGTTTAATGTGATATGGCTGGGAGAACCCGGAGTTACTCCCCACTGATTGTGGCGTTCATGTTTTTCATGAATGAACAGGTGGCTTGCATGGATGGCTTTTTGCTTTGACTATTTTGGGTTCGGGTGTGAGCTAGCGGGCGTTGTCCCTGGATGAAACACCTCTAGACGTTGTTTAGCTAGTTGCTAAATCGATTAGAAAAATACCCCATCTATTTTGTAAGATCACTTTTACTGGTTAACCTTTTGGAGAGACTTCGTCTCTTGATGTAGTATAATTCGTACTTTAGTTTGTAATATATGACACTCCTCGTATTCTTTCCTTGCATGTATAAAAGTTTTTAAAAACTTCATATTTCCGCTATATAATTCACATGCTTGTATGTTTTATCTTTCCGCATTCGCGAGGGTTGTCACATTATCAATGGATCTCTTCAACCAACATGGTGTGTTACAAAGTAAACACGCGAAAGATTCGTTATAACATCCTCATAAAATATTAACTCGGGAAAGACTCCCCTTGGCAACCAGATACGCACTAAGGGCTTACATCTCACCATTAACGACATGTGCTTGAGAAGGTTAGCGACATGTGCTTGAGAAGGTTAGCGACTCATCATAAAATTCATTTAAGGCATCCAATCAACCAAAAGTACAATTCATAATGTAATTAAATATAAGCAAACACACTCTCACGGTAAATGACACGCACTAGCATTTGCACTATGCAAGACAAGACATAAATGTCCACGGAATAAGGCGTTTCCCCGAACCATATGCGATAATGTGTTTCGCACACAAATGACTCTAATCCTCTCGGTTGGACGACGATAATAATACGGTCCTAGTCTAAAGTTGGCCGATATGGACGACGATATGGGCGTTTCCCGATTCGACAAGTGGTAAGGCGTTACACATCCAAGACTCGAGATGAGGAGTTTCTCAAGTACTTCAAATCCGGCAAGGCCAACTAACGGAAGAGGCGGATAGAGCACAAGTATCGAACTCCAGCATATAAGCATGGAGGAGGAAGTCTAATAAGTCAAGCAAGCACGCTACCTGCAATGACACCACCTCGCAAGGATACACCATTTGAAGGTCAGGTCGATCAACGCATTGCGTTCGCCTCGTAACAACGTCGTCATATTTGTGGGAAATAACGGTTTACATCCCTTTAGAAATTTTGGATTATAATGAAATTATAACTATATGAATTTCTAATCATAAATGAAATTGCATAATATAAACAAAAGATTAAAAAATAACCTTCGGTCCTAGAAAAGGCCTAAGAACAAATACCAAAGTAGGTATTCTCCTAATCGTAACACCCAAGATGGTTCAAGAAATGCCTTCGTCGTGCTAGAACGAATACCCAAAATTACTTCTAATTTTGTGTGTATATTGATGATGAATTAGAGAGATCAAAATCAGAATTTTTCTCCTCCTTTTCTTTTGTGTGTGCCGTGAGATGTTAGAGTAGTTTAGGGTTTCTTTTTCTTCCTGTTAATACTCACTAGTGCCGTGAGATTGCAAGAGCAAAGCCAATCAAAAATAAAACCCTAGTTTCCTTATTTATCTCAACCTATATAAGGCAGTTAGCGTATCAATTAATATGTACATAATATAATATGTATTCTAATTATTACCAGTAATGGACCGTCACATAAACCGAGTAATGCCGGACCAATACACTATAATAATATCGTGTAATACATATCCGCCAACTTAAATATAACAGTTTACATTTAGTTTAGACCAATATTATATACATTGATTAAATATAACATTTTATATTCAATTACAAGCTAACATTATTTAATCGTTATTAAATAATTGTATCATCATCACATTGACTAACCTTTTAGTCAAATACATCGACTAACCTTTTAGTCATTTAATAAGGCATCAATATGATTATTTTCTCAAATAATCACATCTCTCAACCACATCCTTTAGGTGTGACTTTTAGGGATCAGTTGATCACCGCCATCTGTATGACAATAACGTCAAACTTATCTAGCAAGTCAACCGTTATCGATAAACGTTAATCAACCGATTATAATAAAAAGTATACCCTGTGAACCTTAGCTGTTATCACACTAACAGTGGAGGACACTAGCTCCAACAATCTCCCACTTGTCCTTACAAGTGTATGTGCGATAACCGATTCTCATATCCGTAAATTTCTCTCACTCAATGTAAAACAATTTGCAAAGTCCGCATTTACAAAGGTCGTATTTTACAAGTGATCATTATCAAGAACGGTTTTCCCGACTAGAGAGTAACTCAACTGATAAACGAATCATTATTCGAGCATGGCCATGTATTTCAGTTACTACTCCTCGAGTGACCCTGAGAAATAACAAAACCTGATAAAGGGTTGGATATTTTCCTCAACTCGAATCCTGCAGATGTAAGCACAGTATGAAATGACCCAGTAAAAATCTTCTTGGCCTCCTGTTACGGTCGACCGTGAGAAAGAAACCAAAATCACCCAAAAACTGCCTTAATCTCAAGAGACAGTCGATAGTCAAAAGAATCGACTCTAGGAACACTATGGACGTCCAAGCCACGACCTGGAACCGAATGTTGTTAAACATTTAAGACTCCATAACGTCGTCACGAATTACAATGTCCTACGAGGTATCCTTATAACTCGTATTTGTGATCGATCAGTCAACAGTTTGACTTATGGCTCGTTGAACCCACCATCAATCGACTCAACAATATAATAGCCAGAGTTATCAGCTCATGTAGGCGATTACGGACCAAAACACATATAATGTTATTCAGTTCACTTTGTGTTGTTCAATGTTGTCCATACAATCCACATGAAAAACAAAATATGAAAACAATACGATGAAGTTATTATTAGTAAATGAAAAGATGTATCTAATTCATACAAACAACTAATACAACTCAGGAACACATTTAATTCCCATGAAAGTAACGTGTCCTTCATGCTTATCATGTCTTAACGGTTTAGTGAGAGGATCTGCTATCTAGGTAGCACGGACAGTTCTCCTAACTAGCCGTCCCGTGTCGGACACCGTGTCGGACACACGGACACCTATAAATAAGGAATGTGCGATTGAAAGACTATAAGAGGTTGATTAGAAGATGAGTTTGGGTGGAAAAACTGATTAGAAGATGAGTTTGGGTGAAAAATGAGAATAAATTATAGTTAAAGTCAAGTTTTAAACTCAATTATTTACATTTAATATCAAATACTAATACAAAAATAAAATTGTATGTTATTTATAACTATAAAATATATATTTTATTAAATTTAAATGCCGTGTCCCGTGTCCTAAATTTCACGAGATGCCGTATCACGTGTCCGTGTCGTGTCCGTGTCCGTGTCCGTGTCCGTGTCCGTTTTGGTGTTACCTAGTCTGCTATGTTATCATCCGTAGCAATCTTGTCTATCACTATCTCGTTTTGCTCCACGTAATCTCTGATCATGTGAGCCTTCCGAAGTACATGTCTAGATTTGTTGCTAGACCTAGGCTCCTTAGCCTGGAAGATGGCACCACTATTATCACAATAGATGGTGATTGGGTCATTCGAACTAGGAACTATGGCAAGTCCTTGTAAGAATTGACGCATCCATATAGCTTCCTTTGCAGCCTCTGAAGCGGCATAGTACTCGGACTCAGTCGTAGAATCTGCTATAACACTCTGCTTAGAGCTTTTCCAGTTGACCGCAGCGCCATTAAGAGTAAATACGAATCCAGACTGAGATTTCGAGTCATCCCGATCCGTTTGGAAGCTAGCATCTGCGTAACCGGTTGCGCAAAGCTCAGTCTCTCCTCCATAAGTCATTACCCAATCCTTAGTCCTCCGTAGGTACTTAAGGATATTTTTAACAGCCATCCAGTGTGTTTCATTTGGATTGCCTTGGTACCGACTGGTCATACTCAAAGCATATGCCACGTCTGGACGTGTGCATATCATGGCATAGATGATTGATCCTATAGCTGATGCATAAGGAATTCGACTCATGCGCTCGACCTCTTCAGATGTCTTAGGTGCCTGAGCTTTACTCAAATGCATCCCAGACGTCATTGGAAGATACCCTTTCATGGAGTTGGTCATGCTGAACCTTTCAAGAATCCTATCTATATAAGACTCCTGACTGAGTGATAACATCTGTCGTGATCTATCTCTGTAGATACGGATTCCCAATATGCATTGTGCCTCACCCAGATCTTTCATCTGGAAATGGTTCTTTAACCATACCTTAACCGAAGATAAGAGAGGAATATCATTCCCTATCAAGAGTATGTCATCGACATACAATATCAAGAAAACGATTTTACTCCCACTCGACTTGACATATAAGCATGGTTCCTCAACCGATCAAGTGAAACCATTTGCTTTTATGACTTGGTCGAAACGATGATTCCAACTCCGAGAAGCTTGCTTAAGTTCATAAATGGAACGCTTAAGCTTGCACACTTTCTTAGGATTTTTAGGGTCAATGAAACCTTCGGGTTGTACCATGTACAACTCCTCCTCCAAATAACCGTTGAAGAAGGCGGTTTTCACGTCCATCTGCCAAATTTCATAGTCATGAAAAGCGGCAATCGCTAAGATTATCTGAATGGAACGCAGCATGACTACGGGTGCAAAAATTTCATCATAATGCAATCCTTGCACTTGAGTGAAACCTTTTGCCACTAGTCGTGCCTTATAGGTGTCTGGTTGTCCCTCTACGGAATGCTTTATTTTGTAAAGCCATTTGCACTGAAGAGGCCGAACCTTATAAGGCAAATCAACCAGATCTCATACGTCATTCTCATACATAGAGTCCATCTCTGATTGCATGGTCTCAAGGCATAGCTTTGAGTCGGAACAGATCATGGCTCTTTTATAGGTAGCGGGTTCGTTACTCTCTAGGAGAAAAACATCGTCTCTATCGTTCTCCTCGACCATACCAATGTATCTGTCTGGAGGTATAGAGACTCTACCCGACCTTCTAGGTTCCTCAGGAATATTAACCGCAGCAGAAGATGAAGGAACATCTTCCTCCATCGGTTGCTCGGTTGTTGGTTCTTGAATATCCGACAGATCGAAGGTTTTATCACTCGTCATGTTCTCGAGAAACTCTTTCTCTAGAAACTTCGCACTAGCCGCAACAAAGACACGTTGTTCGGTAGGCGAATAAAAGTAATGACCAAACATTCCTTTTGGATAACCAATAAAGTATGTCTTGACCGATCGCGGGCCGAGCTTATCCTCGTGTCTCCACTTGACATAAGCCTCGCAGACCCAAACCCGAATAATGGACAAGTTAGGGTCTGTTCCCTTCCACATTTCCAATGGAGTCTTGTCAACAGCTTTAGACGGACTTCGGTTAAGTATAAGAGCAGCTGACAAAAGAGCATAGCCCCACAATGAATCAGGCACTACCATGTGACTCATCATGTGTAAAACACCCCGCCCAAACCTTGTGGTCGGGAGCGGAACTCATGATTAGGCTCTCCAGGGGCTGTGTTTGTACATGGCCCACAGATCAACACGGGTCATTTCAAGCGCATTTTGTCCTCAATCATGCACATCCCGGGAACCTTCCCAGGAGGTCACCCATCCTAAGACTACTCTCAGTCAAGCACGCTTAACTTTTGAGTTCTTTTGCATGGATGACCAGAAAAGAAAGTGCACTTTGTTGATATGAGTAGTACTTTCAATCCTTTTAAGCACTAGTCATATAAGCCTATCAATGGACCTCTTCAAATAACGTGGGGTGTTACAATCACCCCCACTTGAAAAACGCAACGTCCTCGTTGCGCCTGGGAGCATAACCGCTAACCCAGAATCCTCCCCGCTAGGTGGGTGACCCGGGTACTCCCGACCACAGGCTCACCACACGGTCGCAGGGTTGCTCTGATACCATTTGTAACACCCCGGCCCAAACCTTGGGTCGGGAGCGGTCACTCATGATAGCTCTCCAGGCTGTGTACATGGCCCACAGATCAACACGGGTCCTTTCCAGCGCATTTTGTCCTCACTCATGCACATCCCGGGAACCTTCCCAGGGGGTCACCCATCCTAAGACTACTCTCAGTCAAGCACGCTTAACTTTTGAGTTCTTTTGCATGGATGACCAGAAAAGAAAGTGCACTTTGTTGATATGAGTAGTACTTTCAATCCTTTTAAGCACTAGTCATATAAGCCTATCAATGGACCTCTTCAAAAAGTGGGGGTGTTACATCATGGAGCGAACCATATCAAGTAATGTTCGATTTCTCCGTTCGGACACACCATTCAATTGTGGTGTTCCAGGTGGAGTTAACTGTAGTACTACACCACAGTCTTTAAGGTGTTGATCAAACTCATTCGAAAGATATTCGCCACCACGATCGGAACGTAGTGCTTTAATCTTTCTATCCAGTTGGTTTTCAACCTTATTCTGGAATTCCTTGAACTTATCAAAGGACTCACTTTTATGCTTCATTAAGTAGACATATCCATATCTACTCAAATCGTCCGTGAAAGTGATAAAATATCTATAGCCATCTCTAGCGTTGATTGACATAGGTCCACACACATCAGTATGTATGAGTCCTAATAGGTCATCAGCGCGCATTCCAACACCTTTGAAGGAAATTCGAGTCATTTTGCCTATGAGACATGATTCACACGTGCCAAAAGATTCATAGTCAAATGGGGAGATAGTCCCATTATCAATGAGCTTCTTCACGCGTTTTTCATTTATGTGTCCCATACGACAATGCCATAAATAGGTTTGATCTTTGTAACCAACCTTTGCTTTTTATACTCACTGCATTAATCTGTGTTTGATCTAAAAAATATTTCCATTCCTGGGGAACACAGCTTACCATAAATAATATCGTGTTAAAGAGAAAATACAGCTACTGCTAGTCTCACCAGGCCCCCTCTTGCCCTTTTCTGGCTTCTTGAACTTCGGCTTCCCTACAGCTAGGTCGGCCTGAGCCTTGCCCTTACCCTTACCCTTACCCTTGTTTGCAATCATGAGAACGTCCTGCTTCAGGCTCCCACTCAATTTCAGATCCTTCTCAGTCTGTATAAGAAGTGAGTGTAGCTGATGAGGATTTCTCTTCAAATCATTCATGTAGTAATTTGCCCTGAATTGGGCAAAACCATCATGAAGTGAATGAAGCATGCGGTCAATGACCACGCTCTCTTTGATTTTGCAATCAAGTGCCTCCAGTTTTTCGAGATTCTCGATCATATCGAGAATGTGTGGGCTAACCGGTTGGCCCTTCTGGAGTTTCGCTTCAAAGAAGCGAGTGGCAAGCTCATACATAACGATCTGCGGTGCTTTTGAGAACTCGTTAGTGAGCGTGGTGAAAATCTTGTTTGCACCTTGGGCAATGAATCGTCTTTGCAAATTGGATTCCATTGAAAAGATGAGTACGTTCTTTATCGCACCCGCCTCCATTACGAAATCACTATAAGCAAGTGATTCATTGGCTCCTACATTGGGGCCTGGGTTAGGTGGTAGTGGCTCAGTCAAGTACTTGAGCTTACCGTCAGCTATGGCAGCATTCCATAATGAAGCCTCCCAGTCCACAAAGTTGGACCCGTTATTCTTCAGTCGCGTGTACTGATTCATGTTGTCCATGAACATCTTAAGCCAGGATTCGCGTGCGAGCGTGGCACTTGGCATAGGGGCATCAGCATGTCCAGCCATTTGTTATAACAGTTTTATCGATCTAAATGAATGTTACACTACGAGAAAGGAGATAAAACATAATAAGCATTTTCATCGTTTTAATTAAGTCTAATGCAAAACCGATTAATGCGAAGACTCTTGCATTTATACAATGACTAATTCTACTTTTAGATTTCCTGGTCGATAAATCTCTGTAAATTCTATCTTTAGTCCATCATAATCACGAGATATTACTCGGACTATAATGTTGAGGTTAAATAGGTCAACACATACTACTTACCCAACGTAGAAGGGGTCATATGGAGAGTAAGGTCCTATATGCCTACCGACGAAGAAGGGATTCATAGCAGTTTTCCCTATAAAGACTAATCTCAATTTTAGGTTTTAGAGGAAGGTCCATCAGCTTTAATTTTATTCATTTAAGTGAACGAATGATCTAGCATTTAGAGAATGAATAATTTAAGATGATAGCTTTTAGAATTTTAAGTGACATCTGGATGTCCATGATAATTAACATACAATCTATATGAGTCAATTTTCATGCAATTAATAAGTAGTAGGTGGTTTGGTTTAGGCGGAATATGATGCACTAACTATCATGCAAAAGAAAAACAATAAGAACGGAAAAATGAAAATCAAAGTACAAAGTCCTAGTGTGGCCTATCCTATCAAAATAGAACAAAAATTACACTTTGGAATCCATCCTTATGGATCCTAGAAGCTTGACTTGATGTTCCATCTTGGTCCATGTAGCGGGAGTGAGCTATCCGATCTCCATCTTTGGTCTTCTCAAAAATACAATTTTTTAAAATTACAAAATATAAACCTATTTACATTCTAATTTAAAAATTATAATTAAAGATTACAAAGGGGAGATTCGAGATCTCAAAATACATCAAAGACCATGTTACCATCATTACGATAACACAATCTACTAAGGCCACACTAAGCAATACAAATTACAACCACTTGTAAAAATACCAAAATAATCCATTCATCCATTCATTCATTATTCAACAAAATAAAATGCATCAACAAAATAAATTAAACATTCAAGACACAATTCATTAATTATGATGACTAATTTATCCAAACCACCTTTAAAATGATCAAAATTATGGGACAATTCCTTAATTGCACACATCAATTTTAATCAACCATAATCCAATTTAATTCATATTATCGGGTAAAACATAAATTAAATTCAACATTATTTAAAACATTTTTAAAATAATAGGGTATCTATCATTGTGAACTTTTTCACACCAACAAACAACATACATTATCTTTATAATGCAATAAACAAAATAAATATTTTTTTTTCACTATTCACGGATGAACAGTAGCAGGTACCAAATTTTTTTTTTTCTCGGTTTGTAAGAAAAACAAAAACAAAACAAACCCTAATTTTTAATTTGATCATGCTAATAAAACTAGATCGGTACAAACATTCAACATCTAATCATTATAAAACATTGATACAAACTAGATGATTCAGATTAACCTTTTAAAATGAATATCTAAATCATGATTAATCGATTATCAAAATACCCAACTAACCATAATTGTTTTGTATATTCATACCGAAAAATTAGCAAAATGAATGTTCTTTAACATCCAAAACAAATTCCATTTTCTTCTCAATTTTATCCTCATTAAATCAAAACATCAATTAATTCATTATATTATTATCTTAACACATTAAAACAACAACATATATGAATCAAAAATGGAATCCTAAAAAAAAACAACTCACGGCTAAAAAAAATGTTTCGGCCAGAAAAAAAACAGCAATTTTTTTTTTTTAAATTATACCAATCATTTAATGAAAACATATAAAATAATTTCATAGCTTAATGCTCTAATACCACTTGTGGGAAATATCGGTATACTTCCCTTTAAAATTTCGGATTATAATGAAATTATAACTATATGAATTTCTAGTCATAAATGAAATTGCATAATATAAACAAGAGATTAAGAAATAACCTGCGGTC
Organism: Heliosperma pusillum; assembly: GCA_022085475.1. Taxonomy (NCBI): domain Eukaryota; kingdom Viridiplantae; phylum Streptophyta; class Magnoliopsida; order Caryophyllales; family Caryophyllaceae; genus Heliosperma; species Heliosperma pusillum. Next base: position 89,817 of record JAIUZE010032944.1, on the reverse strand, counting down.
CTAGAAAAAGGCCTAAGAACAAATACCAAAGTAGGTATTCTCCTAATCGTTACACCAAGATGGTTCAAGAAATGTCTTCGTCGTGCTAGAACGAATACCCAAAATTACTTCTAATTTTGTGTGTATATTGATGATGAATATGAAGATGAATGAGAGAGTTAAAAATCAGAATTTTTCTCCTCCTTTCACCCTTTGTGTGCCGTGAGAATTAGAGTAGTCTAGGGTTTTCTTTTTTTTTTTCTTTTTATTTCACGTGTGCCGTGAGAATTCAAGAGGAAAGAATCAAAAATCAAAAACCCTAGTTTCCTTATTTATCTCCACCTATATTAGGTAGTTAGCATATAATTTTATATGTACATAATGTAATATGTATTCTAATTATTACTAGTAATGGACGGTCACATTAAACCGAGTAATGCCAGACCAATACACCATAATAATATCGTATAATACATATCCGCCAACTTAAATATAACATGTTACATTTAGTTTAGACCAACATTATATACAATGATTAAATATAACATTTTATATTCAATTACCAGCTAACATTATTTAATCGTTATTAAATAATCGTATCATCATCACATTAACTAACCTTTTAGTCAAATACATCGACTAACCTTTTAGTCATTTAATAAGGCATCAATATGATTATTTTCTCAAATAATCACATCTCTCAAACACATCCTTTAGGTGTGACTCTTAGGGATCAGTTGATCACCGCCATCTGTATGACAATAACGTCAAACGTATCTAGCAAGCCAACCGTTATCGATAAACGTTAATCAACTGATTATAATACAAAGTATACCCTGTGAACCTTAGCTGTTATCACCCTAACTGTGGAGGACACTAGCTCCAACATGTTCTAGTGGAGGGAGATAACCTTGTCTTCCCGGCGGATTTCTATGTTTTAGATATGGAGTCTAGTTCAAGTGCCACTCCTCTTCTCCTTGGTAGGCCATTCATGAAAACCTCTAAGACGAAGATTGATGTCTCAAACGGATGTTTGACAATGGAGTTCGAGGGAAAGAGATTGACCTATAATATCTATGACTCTATGAGACACCCTAGTGATGTTCAAACTTGTTTCTTCTTAGATATCTTCGAGCCTTTGGTGCATCAAATGTACAAATTTTGTGATAGAGACCCACTTGAGGTGGCCCTAACTAACACTGTGGAAGAAGAGGGTTTGCGTTTGTTGTTTTCGATTGATGTGCAGGAACAGCTCAAGGACTTGGAGAGAGAATAACCACTAGACACCTATGAAGAACTCAACATCATCGAGATGCTGAAAACAGGGCACTTCAGTGGAAAACGCTGGCAGCGCCCCACGACGCTGCCAGCGTCATACAATGCTGCTAGCGTCCCTCAGCGCCGGCAGCGTCCAGCTATGGAAAACTTATCCGAGCTCTTTGCTTTGAGCATACCCCTCCACAAGCCCCTTCCCTCAATTGTGAAGCCCCCGAAGGTCGAGTTGAAGACCCTTCCAAGTCATCCAAAGTATATCTTCATAGGAGACAACCACACCCTACCTCTTATCATCTCAAGCACACTCAACGAGGACCAAGAGGGCATATTGGTAGCATTGCTTCACAAACATAGAGATACATTTGGCTGGAGCATAGCGGATCTCAAGGGAATAAGCCCGGTGACTTGCATGCACAAGATAAGACTTGAAGTGGATGCCAAACCGATCCGACAACCCCAAAGGAGGCTCAATCCACCAATTGCGGAGGTAGTGCAAGAGGAGGTAATTAAACTTTTACAAATTGGCATTATCTTCCCTATTTCCGACTCCCGTTGGGTTAGCCCAACTCAAGTCGTGCCCAAAAAGGGAGGTGTGACGGTAGTCAAGAACGCACAAGGAGACTTGGTCTCCACCCGACCACAAACCGGTTGGAGGGTGTGTATTGACTACCGCCGCTTGAATGCGGTTACTTTTAAAGATCATTTCCCGCTACCATTTTTTGATCAAATGTTAGAAAGACTAGCGGGAAAAGCTTTCTATGGTTTCCTTGACGGGTACTCGGGATATTATCAAAACCCAATCGCACCCGAGGACCAAGTCAAGACCACATTCACATGTCCGTTCGGTACATTTGCTTATCGTCGAATGTCATTTGGTCTATGTAATGCACCGGGAACCTTCCAACGGTGCATGTTGAGTATATTCTCCTACTATGTAGAAAAGATCATAGAAGTATTCATGGACGATTTCACCGTCCATGGGGACTCCTATGATTCATGTCTAAAACACCTTGCTCTTGTCTTAGAGCGATGCCAAGAGTCCCATCTCATCTTAAACTCTGAAATATGTCATTTCATGGAGACTAGTGGCATCGTTCTAGGACATCTAGTGTCGGAAAGGGGGGTTGAGGTGGATAAGGCTAAGGTTGACATTATCAAAACCTTACCTTAACCATCTAACACCCGAGACATTAGGTCTTTTCTCGGACATGCCGGTTTCTACCGGAGATTTATTAAAGACTTTTCAAAAATTGCTAACCCCATATGTAAGCTTTTGCACAAGGAAGCGGAGTTTGTCTTTGATGCCTCTTGTAAGAAAGCTTTTGATGATTTGAAAGAGAGATTGGTCACCGCACCAGTTATTCAAGCACCGCAATGGGACCTTCCATTTGAAATCATGACCGATGCAAGTGACTATGCATTAAGAGTGGTTTTGGTCCAAAATGTGGCAAGGGACCCCATGTGATTCAATATGCATCTACACTCTTGAATGACACTCAAAAGAACTACTCTACAACGGAGAAGGAGTTCCTTGGTGTGATATATTCCCTAGAGAAATTTTGGTCCTATCTCTTGGGCACAAAGGTGATCATCTACACCGATCATGCCGCCATTAGATATCTTGTGGCAAAGAAGGATGCAAAACCAAGGTTGTTGAGGTGGATCCTTCTCCTAAGTGAATTTGATGTAGAGATAAAAAACAAGAAAGGAGTGAAGAATGTGGTGGCGGATCATCTAAGCCGTCTAAACCTTGAAGGAAGACCCTCATGCCCTCTTGATGAGGTTGAAGGAGGTCTCCCTCATGAGTCCCTATATGTTATCCAAGTGGAGGAGCCATGGTATGCTACCATGGTCAACTACTTGGTAACAAAGCGGTTTCCAAGCCATTTTTCTTCCCATCAAAGGAGCAAGGTAAAGTCCGATGCAAAGTACTACATATGAGATGACCCATACTTGTGGAAATTTTGCCAAGATCAATTTATAAAAAGATGCGTGACCGAAAGTGAGATTTCATCCATCCTACATCCTTGTCATGACTATGCATGTGGAGGACACTTTGGGCCACAAAGAACCGCAAGGAAAGTGCTTGAATGCGGTTTCTTTTGGCCAAGCCTCTTCAAGGATGCTCATAAATTTGTGAAGACTTGTGACCGATGCCAAAGGGTGGGGAACTTGACAAGAAAGAACGAGATGCCACAACAACCCCTCCTCTATTGTGAAGTCTTTGATGTATGGGGAATCGACTTTATGGGCCCCTTTCCTAACTCCTGTGGGTACTTATACATCCTTTTGGCGGTAGATTATGTGTCAAAATGGGTTGAAGCAATTCTCACCCGCACCGATGATGCAAGGGTGGTAGCAACTTTCATCCAAGAGAACATATTCTCCCGTTTTGGTTTTCCAAGGGCTATAATTAGTGATAGAGGTACCCACTTCTGCAATAAGGTGATTGGAAGCCTTCTCAAACGGTATGGGGTGAACCATAAGATTTTTACGGCCTATCACCCACAAACAAATGGCCAAGCCGAGCTCTCCAACCGTGATATTAAAGGGATCCTTGAAAAGACGGTGAATTCGGATAGGAAGGATTGGAGCAAGAGGCTAGTTGATGCTTTAAGGGCATATAGAACCGCTTTTAAGACTCCCATCGGCATGTCCTCGTTCCGTCTCATCTATGGCAAGGCTTGCCACCTCCCCGTGGAGGTTGAGCACAAAGCCTATTGGGCTATCAAATCATTCAACCAAAACTATGATGGGAGCGGTATGCACCGGAAGCTACAATTGCAAGAACTTGAATAAATTCGTCATGATGCGTATGAGAACTCCTCAATCTATAAGAAGAAAACAAGGAAATGGCACGACAGGATGATAAACCGTTGGGTTTTCAAAAAAGGCGATCAAGTTCTTGTGTTCCAAAATTGTTTTAAACTCTTCCCGGTTAAGTTGAGGTCAAGATGGTTTGGACCTTACACCGTCAAGAAGGTGTTTACTCATGGATCAATTGAGGTGGAAGGGCCCGGGGACGGAAAGCTACTCAAGGTGAATGGCCACCGCCTCAAGCATTATTTCACGGGATGTGCCCGGGAGGGGGCAGAAGCGGTCTTACTTGAAGACCCCGTGTATGAAGGTTGACAAGCTTGGAGCCACTAAGTCGAGCCATCGACTCTAAATAAACGGCAAACCGTGTACATATTCTATTCTTGTGAATATTTCATTTAAGTTTCATTGTAATTTTTAGCATTTAAGTTGTTTTTAAGTTGTTAGAATCTGCATCAATCAATTTTTTTTAAGTTACTAACGGTTTTGTGAAGATTTTATAAGTTTTCGGCTGCCTCGGGATGCGTGCCACGGGTAAAAAGTGCGGGACTCGGTGAAATTTTGATATTGAAGGTTATTATGAGTCATTGGAGTGAAAATCGAAGTCTAGTTGTGTTTGGAAGACTTAGCCAAAAATTGGCTAAGTGGAAAACTTAAAGAAAATCCGGCAGTGAACAACGCTGCCAGCGTCCCACATCGCTGTCGGCGTCATAGGACGCTGCCAGCGTCGAACGCAGATTTCAGGTCTTCTTAGCACGAGTTCGTCACAATCAATCCAAACATTCATATCTTATTTTTCACGAAAAACCCCAAAAACAACCCCCAATCCTTCAAAACTTCACCTTTCTCCCCCAAATCTTCACAAACCTTCATCAAAACCAATACAATTCTTCATTCTAACCGTCATTCTACCTTCAAACACATCAAAATCAACCTGCTTCACCCAAAACCTCAAAAAACATTTGCCTTTAGAAAACCTAGAAAACTCTTTCTAAAATTCGAATTTAAGGAGCTTTAGTGGGTTTTTAAAGGGTTTTGACGGATTTCTTGCTTATTCTAGTCATCAAGGAGCTTAAGTTTTGTGGAATCGGGAAGGTATAACATCATACTTAACTTTTTCCATTATTCTTTGATTTTTGCTCGAAAATTTAGGCTTGAATTAGTCTTATTTTGAGTTTTTCCCTTGCCCTTGTTGATTGTGTAGCTAGGATTGGTAAAAATTTTCTGAGTAAGGCATAAGAATTCAACAAACACTAAGCTTTTGAGGTGTTGAAATTATTGCACACCAAGTGTTTGTTGAATTGCTCGTTTGAGTGAAAAACTTCTTTGAGTGTTTGCTTGTTGTTGTGTTGTATTGTATTGTTGAAATTTTTGCAGAAAATGGCTCCTAAAATCTCCAAGTTGTTTGGGAAGGGAAAGAATAAGAGGGCCGCGGTGAGTGAGCCCGACCCTGATGTTGCAGCGGTGTTCATGGGTTATGAGAGGTTGAGTGCTCAACATAAGAAAATCTGGGACAAACTTACCGCACCCCGACAACAACCCCTCATAACCACAAAATACTTTTCCCCAAGCACCCTCCATGCCTTGCGCATGTTCGACTTGGCAAGGGATATGCTAGCTAAAGTAGGGCTAGAAGCTTATCTCGAACCGGACTCTTGGGATTTCACCTATAAGAGTTTCGCGTACGAGTTCCTAGCTACCTTGTCCGAGTTGGACGTACCCGAGGGGAATGAAAGAGCCTACCGCTTCCGCCTCAACCAAAATTGGCACAACGCCCCAATCTCCGAAATTCGCCAAATCCTAAAAATCACAAAAAACCCCGAAGCGATTAAATGCCCCAAGGGGGAAATGCACATCATGTGGAGCAATATTACGGGTTGTAACACCGCATCTAGGGATGCCAAACTCTCCACAATCACCCACCCCGTGCTTCGACTCATAACCCGGTTCCTTACCACCATTTTTAACTCCGCGGGAGAGCCCGCTAAAGTACCGGAGACCATCCGGTTGTGTTTGTAGACCATGCTCTCGGGAGGGGTGGGGGTACCGGATTGAGCGGACTTGTTTATGAGAGCTTGTATCAAACACCGCCAAAAATCTACTAAAGCAAGTATCCACCTTGGGGGGGGGGGTGATTACCTTTTTGGTGCAACACTATGAGGGGGGGATTGATGAGGAGCAAAAGGTCAACTCTTGTAAGGGTTTGACAAGGTACAACCACTTTGGGCTAGAGGAGGTACACATGTTCAAAATTAGCAAAGTGGAACCTTTGAGAGGATTTTGGTTGGGGTGTGATGGCTTTAGCTATATGAAGATGCCTCGACCTTCAAATAACCCTTTACCTAGGGGGCCAAAATCGGAGGATTTTTTTTGTCCTAGGGAAGAGAGTTTGGGGGAGAGTAGTGGTGAGGCGGAGGTAGAGGAAGTGCCCTTGCGGCAAAGACAGAGGCTAAGGAGAGAGCAAGGTGAGGGAAGTGAGCAAGTCAACGAGGAGAAGGAGATCCTCGCAATTGAGCAAGGACCTTTCCAAAACCCACCTTTTCAACAACAACAACAACAACAACAACCACCATACCATTCCTAATCATCTTACCAAAGCCACCAAGACACCGACACCCCAATGTTTGACGCGGAGACTCGCTCTAGCACCCCAATGGAGCCATGGCAACAACAAATGGCATCCTACTTTGCTAGCACCAACGATGTCCTAAAGCACATAAGTGGACGGGTGGACGGTTTTTACAATTGGCAACAAACACAAGGAGGTAGGCTAGAGTCCTTAGATGATTGGCATAATGTGATGGAGGCAAGGGAGAGATTGAGAGAGGAGGCCGAGAGGGCTCAACAAGAAGAGTGGAGGGGGATGGTGGCGCGGCAAGAGGAAGACCGCCTTTGGAGGGAGCAACAAAACCAAAGGTGGCAAGAGCAAAATGAGATGTGGGCGGCACAAAATGCTTGGAGGGAGCAAGCCACAAACCATTTCGAAGCTCAAAATGAGCGCCACCACACTTACCTTCAAGATTCATATGAAGATGCGGTGGCACAAGAAGATGTTTATGGTTTGGCTAGCTCACGTTTCGGCATGTCCATCCACCAAAACCCGGGCTACCCCACTCCTTACACACAAGAGGCCTTGATGAAGGCCTAGAAAGAAGAAGAAGAGTTAGAGAAGAAAGAGAGAGGAGGAGAAACCGAGGAGGTGCCTCGGGTTCTTCTCATTTCAACTATTGATGAAGCACCCCGCCCTTTTCCCCTACAATGAGGACATTGTATGATCTAAGTGTGGGGGAGAGGATTGTATATATTTGTTTTGTGTTGAAGCATTTTGTTTTGTTTTGTTTTGTTTTGAAGAAAAAGAAAAAAAAACAAAAAAAAAATATTGAAAATCCCGGCTAGGTGAAAACCCACAAGGGTGGGCACCTAGGCAAAAATTGGGAAGGTGGCCGAGGACGGAATGAAAACCCGAAAGGGCATTCCGGGCAAAATGAAAAATCGAGTTACGAGCCACCAATGAGAGGAAAGGAAAAGCTAAGGTGAAAACCCGAAAGGGCACCTTAGGCAAAATGAGGGATTTTCAAGAAAAAAATGGAAAAAGAAAAAAGAATTTTTTTTTTTTGAGAAAAATACTTCCGATGATGAGGATTTTTGGAGGGAAAAGAAGGGATAAATAAGGAGGAATTTGTAAGGAGGTTAGCTTAGGATTTCTTTTTATTTTTCTTTGAGTCACAAATTTGGTTCCAAATCGGTGCATTTCTCTTGTGGGTTGCTTGGTTGTGCGAATTGTGTAGTTTGGGGCCAACCAAGTAACCATGCTATACACTAGTGGAGTAATAAGGGGGTGATATAAGAAGTGGAGTTGCATGAAGTTTGGTGATGAGGGCCATCTGGCTATGCCTTGGGATAAGGCAAAGATGGTCATACTACAATCTTGGGAGGTATAAGAAGGGAGGAGTTGAGGTGAGATGAGTCGGAGTTGGTGGTGTGTCGAGTCTTGTATTGAGGGATTTATAAGTAGGAAGTGGTAAGGGAAGAGTGTGTTAAAACAACTTTGAGTCATTTTCTTTTAATAGGTGGTTGTGTTTTGAGGGAGATATAAGAAGGTAGTGGTGAGGGAAGAGAGGTCATTACCTTCACATGCTATGTTTGGACTCATGTTTGTCTTGCTAATCTCGAGTTTTTACTCGGGACGAGTAAAAGTCCAAGTGTGGGGGTATTTGACAACACCAAAATGTGTTGTGTCTAGTAGTATTTATTAGGTTTGTTTATTATACTTTTTACGGGTCGTTAGCATCGTTTTATGCTAACCTTAGTCCTTGTAATTATGTTGTTATTTAGTATTTTTTAGTCAACTTTTAGAGTCAAACCCGGAAGTCAACAAAAGTCAAAGTCAAACCCGAGACCCGAGACCCGAGACCCAAACCCGACAATTGGAGTGGGCTACAAGCAAATCATCAATGCAAGAAGAGCAAGTCCAAAGGGTCAATGGAAGTCAAGGCGAGACTAAAGTCCAAAGGGGTCAACGAAAGTCAAGACGCTCAACCAAGGGGAAAAACTGGCAGCATGAAACGCTGCCAGCGCCAGTGAACGCTGCCAGCGTCCCACGACGCTGCCAGCGTCCGTGGGAGCTGCCAGCGTCCTGGTCTCAGACATGTGTTCCTTCATTCTCCGTCTTGTCATTTTGAGGCCCATTTCTCAAGGCCCTAGGTTTCCGGAGCCAAGGGTATAAAAGAGACAAATTCTAGAGAGAGAAGCACACAACATTAAATACAACATTCCACAACACAACACATTAGAGTTCTCTCAATCTTTGTTCTTCATTTTTGGCTTTGTAGTTTGGTTGAACTTCATTATTTTGGGTTGTAATCTTTGAATTATGGGTAGCTAATCCTCCATTTCTTAGTGTAATTGGAACAAGTTCACACCTTTAGCATTGTATGACTCTCCAATCCTTTTCTTCCTTATTTAATATAATTTTATTGTGTTAATCTTTCATGTTGAGTAGATGAATGTTTAGTTTGACTAGCTTGACATCTTATTTGCTTAATGAATGCTTGTTCTTGGTAGGATTTGTCAACCTATACTTGAATGTGTGAAGTAAACTTGAAAGACTTCAACTTTGGTTTAAAGTTAGAGTCTTTTGAGTGATAAATTCTATGTTGTGTGATTTTAACATGGTTTAGTGTTGAGTTGCATGATTCTAGCTTAATCCTTTGGTTTAATACTTAAAGCTTACTTCTTTGATTGTGCTTATGTTTTAATAAGTGTTGGTTAAGTTGTAAAGGGTCAATCTTGGTTGGTTTAATCCATGTTGACTATTTCTTAGGAGGTAGTACTAGATAAATAAGAAGAGAGGTATAAAAGGGTCATCTTTGCTAATTGTTGTGTTACTTGGGATAATTGCACTAAGTACTTTTCTCATATTTGATTTCTTGCATAGAAGGTCTTTGTTCTTTTTTCTAGCCTAGAATTTCATGTTTCAATTTGAGTAATCTTTTTAACCAAATTTCTCCCTATATGTTATCCTACATGTTTTCTCATTGTGAATATCATAGTTTGTAATTGATTTAAGCTTTTTTCTTAATTAGTGTCTTAATTTGTGATTATAGTAATTAGTTAGTAATTAGTTTTGTTAATTGGCTTTTTGCAAGAGTCTAGATTAGATTAATTTAGTTAATATCGCCTTCTCTTGGGTTCGACCCTATTCTTACCATTTTACCACCTTTATCTAAGATAGTTTGTGTTTGTGTAGGAGTTAAAAATTGTTATTTGATCGTAGCTAATTAGCGGAATTAGCGACACCGCTTTTAAGCCCGTCAGAAACCCCATCTATTTCTTTAAAAAAACGTACCTTGTTTTTAAAAACAGCATCAGAAGAAAATACCAAGTTTAACATGAAAAAAATTTACCTTTAAATTTTGTGTAAATTATACCATATGTAAATAATTAAAAAAAAGGTCACACACAAATTTAAACAAAAACACCCGCAGAATATAGAAGAACCCATTTATTTATCTTAAAAAAACAAGTACCATGTTTTAAATATATAAGTATTTATTTATTTTTACAAAGATAAATATATGATTATTAGAAGACATAATCTGACTAAAAAAATCACTTCCGTAAAAAGTAGGTAGAAATCAAATCTACTAAATCGATATAAAAATACTTGAAAGAAATTAAATCTAATCATACAATGAATGGAAATACCAAATAATTGATAAAAAAAATTTAAAACAGTAGGAATTAGATTTATTGAAAATTGACATATACGTATTAAATACAAAATAAAACACAAAATCATAATGTGTAAGTATCATCAAATTATATATTTGTCTTATCTTTGCATATGTTGTACTTATTGACATGTTTTAATTTTAAAACAAATATGTTCGTTCTAAGAGAAACCCACTAAGTTAGGTATAATTATAGCGGTTTGTTTTATCACAGTCGAGATAGCATTGTGCTATATATTCATCGCGTCCATATTAAGCGTAAAATATTTCTCTTTACTATCTTTCTACTGGTCTAAGCGTAATAATAAAATAAGAATATATTTATTAAATAAATACATCTTTAAATGAGTTTTTAAATTACCGGAATTTCGAAAGTATACCCGTGCATTTTTTGCACGGGTGTAAAACTAGTATCACTTAAAAGTTAAGTACATATTGTTTATTAATTTGTGTCATATAACTGTTCTATGATCAAATTAACACTTAATTATACAAGATAATTAGGCATATGATTAATAAATATTTGTGGGACAAATATCAAAAATCAAAGTGGTCCATTTTGGACTCATGTGGACCGGTTGTGAGTAGAGAAAATCATTAGTGATTTTATTCTACTAATTCCAGGCTCCACCAAGTGATTATGACATTATGACACATGATCATTATCAATATCTAACCCACACTCAAGCTATTTGCATGTGAATATAATAAGAAGGAAAATGACCTCTTTTGGTGATGTTGTAACCGGCCAAGTGCCTATAAAAGAGCACTTTGGTTTTTTTTTCCACTTACTTCATTCATTCACTTGTTTTGCTTTATCTCTCTAACCTCTCTCTAAACTCTCACTACAACTAATATTCATATTACTAGAGTAGTAATAATATTAAAATTAGTTTCTACTTGTCACTATATTTTCTAGTCTAAAAATATAGTGATAGTTTGGGTTATATCTTGTTAAAAGGAGACTTACTATATTGAAAGTTCATACAAGGAGGTTTATCCTTTTGGTTCTAGCTCAAGAACAATAAGAACTTATTGTGCCCGTTAATTTCGAAATTTCTCAATGTAAGGAAATTCCATCTTATGTTTATTTATGCCGTTTTTTTACCCATGCATGTTACATAGATCAAAGTAAAATCAAATTAATTTGTAATTTGTAAAAGTAATAAGAGGAGTCTGAGTAGGGTCTATGGACTTTCAGGTGTGTGCCACTGTGCTAAGTGAGTTTTGAAAATGATTAGTTTTGAAATGTTTGTCCTAGACAACCTTAGTATGGTTATAAGAGTGATGACTCGGATTGGAAAAATGACTTGACTTGTAAAGTGGAATGTGTGCCACTGTGCTAAGTGAGATTTGAAAATTATTAGATTTGAAATGTTAGTCCTAGACAACTGTAGTGTGGTTGTAGGAGCGATGTATCAAAGAATATTTTGATTGAATATTTGAGTAGAGTTTCGACTCATTTTGCGCTATTTCAGGCGACGTTTTAGAATGTTTTACTGTTTTGGAAAGGATTTTCTTTTGAAAAGTTTGTCATGGTTTTATTTAAAATGGTGAGCACGTATGAGTTATACACATTAATACAGGCAGTATAACGGTATGCTTAGTGCATTTCAAAGGGTTTTAGCTTAATAGGTGGGTTGTCATACCAAGCAATCAAACCCAAGGTCTGTGGAGAGGTCCGTGCCAAACATGAGTAAGGCAGGTTCCTAGTCCATTTCCTCTAGTAGTGAAAGCCTTTGGTGCTAATATGAGTATACACCGTGGTATGGTTGACGTTAATCGTTATCCATCTTTAGGCCAAGATAAGAATTTGGACCGTCCAGATAGGACAATTGGTCGAAAGGGTTGGGTTAGGCCTAAGAAGGCCGAATAAAACGACCTAGGAAGGCCGAGTAATGAAAACCGACAACTGTCTCCTACATACTATTCCCTAACCTTGTTTAAGTTTCACCCTGGTACACGTAAGTGTATTATCCCCAGCGGAGTCGCCAAACTGTGGTACAAGGATTCGCGGCCACGTGCCAGGCTGTGGCGTGAGGAACCACGGTCGGGCGCGCTTGAAAAGGGACAAGCGTGGAAATACGCATTTGTGGAGTCGCCACCAACTTTTGTGGGAAGTTGGAACCGTTAGAATACTTTATGCCATGTCAAGACACAAAGAAATGTCACGAACACCAAGAACTCGTTACCCTTAGCATTCTATGTCTAGAATGACTCTCGTGAATGCCAATGAACACAGATGTTCACAGAGATCTGGAGTAAGGGGTGAGGGTACGTATTAGAAAGTTCTTTAATCGAACACCTAATCCCGCCCGCCTCGATAATGGCCTCTACTAATGATTAGGGAAACTCTTCTGTACTTGATATGTTGTCGCTTATATGCATGCTATGCAACATCCACGTTTTAACTCTATCATGTGAGCTTAGACTATGTCGGTGAACATGTAGTTTAGCAATCAATTATGTCGAAATAGGAATTAGATTGATTACATGTGAGAAGGCAATTAAATCATACAATCGTTGCAATAATTAATGACTAGATAAAATTATAAAAGAATTACAAAGATTACAACGGATCTCGGGATCTATGTCGGAAATATGTCAGAACAAAGATTTGAAAGAAAAAAGAAAAGATTTAAAGATTTAAAGACGGGTTAGCAGTGATATTAGGTTTAATAGTCGATTAATTAGTAATTAAGGCAACATCGAGACGATAAAGGAAGTTCAGAGACAGAATCCAACCTAGAACAGGCGCAGCAGATGATGCGTCCTCTGGAAGAGGCGCAGCAGATGATGCGTCCTCTGGAAGAGGCGCATCACCTAGTGCGTATATTCTAGAGATGGGTTCTGGCTGTGAAGCCAGAATCGCGATCAGTTAGTGTTCATTGGTGATTTTACGGTTTATTATCGATCGATAAGTCGAATAAAGATGATTTAATAGATTAGTTTGCACTAAATTATATCAAAGACGAATTTAAAGGCTAGATATGAACAGATATAACCTCTAAAGACACAAATATGATCTAAAGATGAAAAAAGTAATTTAAATAAGACTATTAAAAAAGGTTTTGAAAAGCTTTGACATAAATCCGACTTGAATCTTACATGAATTAAATAAAGTACAAAATAAAATACAAAAGATAGGATTATTACACCCTTAGACTTACATGTTGATGAAACGAGATTAACTAAGTTGTGTTTTAGTGATATCTCGACTCAAATGTAAAGAAAGTGCTCTCGTTAGAGGATCGATTAATTGATTAGTTAAATTGATTAATTAATTTGATTTTGTGTAGTGGTCAAATTGGTAGGTCATGCAAAACGAGACAGATACCCAGAAGGATCTGAGCTTACGTGGTCGATTGATCAAGCATGTAGATGTCAAAAGCTTAGAGCAAGGTCTAGAATGCAAAGAGAGAAGAGAAGGGGCGGAACACTCGCGTGCCTTGAAAGTGAGAACGAACCTCTCCTTTTATAGGGAAAAATCCGAAGAGTTTTGTAATAACTCGAACACGGAAAAAATCTAGAAAATATTCCGGAAACAGGCAAAACAGCCTAGGGGAGAGGCGCATGACCTACTGCGTCATTTCCCAAGCAGTTTCCTACTTTGAAAGAAAGATTCCCACGTTTCCTTTATGGAATTGCGGTTGATTTCGAATTCCTTAAAAAAAATACGGATATATTTTACCAAAAAAGATAAGTTTTGAAGTATTAAAATATCCGAAATATTCTCGAGCGTTCAAACTCGGTTTTAAAAGACGATTTATAGAAAATGAAGCGGTTTTTAACCCGGACGCCAAATAAACTCTAATGACTGTCAAAACGACCGTATCGGCACGTAGATGACGACCAAAGGGGTACAAATAAATATTTGAGCTATTACTTGACGATAAACTTATGATTTGTCATAAATCGTTTCGCATACCAAACATGCGTCCCAATCATCACTGGGTGGTTGGCGGAAGGTGTAGAAACGAGGTATCTACATGACCATTGTGGAAAGCCTTGACGCCTTGACGGGGGGATTCTTACGGATTTCAGACGAAATTTGGCTTTGTTAGTTCACCACCCCGTACCTCGCTTTTGGAACCGACTTGTGTCAAGGACTTTCCTAGGTCGGCTAGAACCCAACAACGTGACCCAACTCAACCTTGCAATTTTTGAATCTCACATGAAGATACAAGGGTTGTGGGTTCCTTTCAAATTTGACTTAGCACATGAAATGGTTAAGAGGATGAAGAGGTTGGCCACCAAGACAGTGCAAAAACAGACTACAGTAATCGGAGCGTTAGTTACTCACATAGCTAAGAACTTCAAGCTTGAATTTAATAGTGATGGGGCGTATGAGGTTTTACGGGGGGAAATTTATTAGATGAGGCCGCCCTTATTCGCTCTCAGTGGATTAAGTTGGATAAGAACCCAAGACGGTTTGAGTGGGTGATAAAAGATGCTTCACCCTTTTACCTACCTTGCCACAGGTTGCCACCCTTTGAACCTAAGGGAGGCCACATGGAACGGAGACCTAGATTTTTGCTACCGGTAACGGCAGTAGAAGGGTCTCCAGCTAGATCCCCTAGAGAGTCGGGTGAGATCTCAGGTCAACCCTCTCACCCACCCCCGCAACCTTAACCCCAACCCCAACTGAGTCTGGTTGAACCCTAATTCCAAAGTCCCCAGTTCCCGGAACCGCAATTCCCACTGGACGGCTATATTCATATTCCACCTTACCCGATCCCCTACCAACCCTATTGTTCTGAGGATTCCACGATCCGCCCAAATGCAGACTACTTGACATGTCTTATTCAAAACATACACGTGGAAATGCATAATGACCGGATAAACAATTACTATGCCCAATACCCCCATTTCACATGATGGCGAGCCAAGGGTACATTGACCCGAATGGTTTCTTGGAAAATTAGGTGCAACGAGACTTGTTGTTCCCTAATCTTGGAAAACCAAGGGGGCGGACATGAAGACGGGGGGTGGTAGTATAGGGGATGGGGAAAATGTTAGTGGAGGTATTGTTAGAGATGGTAATGAGGAAGATGATGATTCCTTTGAGGAACAGGAGCACTTGGATGTGCGTGATAGATAAAGAGTTAGAAGGTCTTGGTTAGATGTCTTGTTTAGCATCTACCCCCCTCTCCTCGATTGTGTTTCCCTCCTTCCTTGTATTTCCTCTCTTGATTAAATAAATTTTGCTCTTAATCTTGTGGTAGTATTTGTTAGTGTGCCTTGGCAACATGGGAGGCGGGTTTCTAGTCCCATTTGGACACTAAACCATTGATCCTATAAGCATAATCCAAATTGACAATTGATAGTCACTAGTAGAAAAAGTGTATTGACATCGCCTTATTAACATCACTTTTTAATAAAAGCGATGTAAATATCCTAACCTTAGTTATTGACATCGGTTTTAAAAACAAAATGATATATATTTTTTTTAATTATTATTTACATCGGTCATTAACATCGGCTATTTGAAAACCGATATTAATTTATTTATGTTTCATCGGTTATGCTGAAACCGATGTTACTTTTATTTATTTATTATTATTTACATCGACCATTAACATCGGTTATTTGAAATCGATATTAATTTATTTGTGTTGCATCGGTTTTGCTGAATCCGATGTTAATTTAATCAGATAAAATTTATATTGCATCGGTTAATTAGTGAAACAATGTCACAAAAAGCAATTAATTTATATCTTAATACGTAGACTTCTCCAATAATTTGACTAAAGAAAACCTAACTTCTCAATCAATCGCATAAACACCCTCGTTCATTCTCACACCCGCGCCTTCCATCCCCTTCACCACAAGTCGCCGGCCTCCTCTTCACCACCAAGCGCCGACCTCCCCTTCACCACCAAGCGCCGGTCTCCCCTTCACCACCCGCGACCACCACAAGTCGTCTACCACAATCGCCGCTACAACATCAAAGGTACGCCGTAGCATCTATCAATTTTGTTTATTTCTTTTGTATACAATCAATTTCAGTAATTTGTATTGTCCACATATTAGTAGTTGTGTATGGTATATCATCAAAGGTAGTGTTTTGTATACTATCAATTGTGATGATTCATAAGCGAAGCGACTGTATTTTGAGAGTTGTTATTGCTCTGGTGTTTGGGACGGGTTGTGGAGCGCTAGGTGCGTTTATTGTGTTGTGTGCTTGTACTGTGATTGCTGCTAAGAAGCATGTTGCTCCTGAAGAGTGTGTTGTGCAGCCTGTGATATTTGAGTGTGATAAAGTTAAGGTCATTGTAATTGATAAATCTGACACTGGTTGTAGGAAGTAGGGATTAAGGTTGTTTTTTTTGTTTTTGGATGTTTTGTAATGTAAATTTGAAGTTGCAGAAATAGACATTGATAATGGTGATTCACGAGCTTTATATGATATGTGAGCTTTATATAATATGTACGTAAGACTGTAAGTTTTGTACATGGCTTTAGGTTTGACAATTCTGTGACACATATTGAGGGTAATTATCTCTTTTTTAGCGGGGTTTTCTATGTCCAACAAGAGCCGGAGAGCCGGAGACCCATTGTTCTTTGATTTTGTATCATGGTGAAATAAAGAAAAAGCCAGTTACACTTCTTTGTGTGAAATATTGGCACTTATTCTTTGTAGTTTTATGATGGAATTTTGATTATGGGTCATTTGAAAACACTATTTACCTTAAAACACAGAAAACCTACGTACACCCGAGAACAAAAGGGATATTATTACCCATCAAAGGAACTAGATAGGGAAAAGGTACCAGCATTTGTAATTTAGGTAAATAAGTAGCAAGAAACATGGTAGGGAAAGAAGATATCAATCATGAGTTTAGGATCAAATTGGAGCAGAATTTCGAAAGCTTCAGTTTAACTTACAATATTTTATAATAGGCTGTATAAACAAAACAGGGGAAAGGCCAAGGCGTGGGATGGAGAAAAGGCCTATGTGGTGAGATGGTGGTGATTTTTTATGAAGGTGAGGTAGACCATCAGCTATCACGGGGCGAGGCTGCTAGAGCTTGTATTGTGGCACTAGTTGAGTAGCAGTGAAACCTTGTTAGTCTTAAGTGTCAACATGCTTGGATGGGAATTCAAAGAGTTAGAAGGTGTGGTAGATGGATTGAAACCTTTGTTTGGAATTTGGATAGGGTCGAGATAAGGGGCGTGAATAAAGAATTTAGAAAGCAAATAATACAGACCTAGTGGAATTGAAGGAGTATGAGTTTGTTATGGATCATTTTTTAATTGTGTTTCAACGTCTTCAAATATCTATGCGAGGAGTTATAATGGATTTTCTGTTGTCTATTTTTATTGGACCATAAATGTGCATACCAAGCCTTGAACCATAAGACATGTGGTTGATGATGCGCGATGCTCTCAGCCAACAAGTCACATAGAAAATAGTTTTAAGTTCATCAAATATTCAATTTAAATCAGGTCTGATTTTTTTTGGGCTGACTAAGATTTTGGCACCTCTAAGATATGAGTTAATCGTTGACCATTTATAAAGGAAATTATGATAGTTTTGGGAGAAGTATAAGGGGATAGATTCTTAAGATTTGAATGTCTTTATAACAGATTTTTGTGATGTGAGATGGATTTGAATTTTAATATAATGCTTTGTCTTTTCAACTCTTTCTACTTAAATTCCCGTCTATTGTGGAGCCTTATACGGTTTCATATGAATGGCACTTTTTCTACTAGTGAGTTAGACTTTCTTTCGTGCATGATTTAGTTAGGTGTCATTTTTAGACTTTCTTGTAGATTGGTACCCCCATGAGGGGCGCGTCTTTTCGCCTTTTATCGCCACAATGAGACTCTGAAGTGACACATTTAGATTAGCTTGTACTCATATAGCATATAGTCACTCCTTAGTTGTACTATATCATATTGCATTTAGTGTTAATCATATAGCGTAGTTCATGCATCTCATTTAGCATTAGTTAAATTGCATAACTAACCCCTTTTGTATATATTGTACATTTTGTTCATACTTCAAAATTTGCAAAAAAAAAAAAAACAGTTTCTTATTTTTCAAAATATTTCAAAAACACAAAAACATGTTCTTTACTTTTTAGAAAATCATATCAAAAAACCCAAAAACATGTTTCTTTTATTTAAATAATCTCATTTCGTACATTGGGGACAATGTACGTTCCTATGTTGGGGATGAGAAATTATATCTCACAAAATATAAAATTTTGAAATTTTGAAAAAAATAAAAAAACATGTCTTTCTTTTGTACTTTAAAAACCATTTAAAAATCCTAAAAATTGGCTTGTACATATTCTAGCTTGTATATAAGCATTGGTTTCCCCTCTAATCTCCACAGTTAGGTATACTACGCATCACTAAGAGACATAATGAAGGGAAATAGAAGACCGCCATTGTAGAACCTCGCATTTTTTTATTGCCTTTATTTATTATTCTAAGTTACTGCCTAATTCTAATTCTAATATAATAAAAATAATAAAAATATTAGGAAGTGGGTTTCCTAGAAGTTTTCTATATTATTCCAACTCCCTATATAAACTTTCATCCATACTCTTATCACATCTTTATTCATTATTGCAAACGCACATGAAAATTAAGAGAGAGAGAGAGAGAAAGAGAAGGAAACTACGGACTAGCATATTCATCCCTTACAATTAATTGGTAAGTTCATAATTCTCATCTTCTAATCACATGATTATTTATAATTATAATTTATTCGGGGGCTTGATTAAATTGTTTAGGGTTTAATTAGGGTGCTAAATTATGATTGGATTAAGTTAGAAATTTATGTTATTGTTTAATTTAGGATAAGGATTTCAAGAGGAGCGATTTTAATTTTTTACTGCTTGAGAAGACTGCTAAAAAGGTAGGAAAATACTCAATGTTTTACGATTAATTGCCTTTATTCCTGAAAAGATGAATTTTGTTGTCTTAAAGTGGAGGAATTGTTGCCTTTACTGGTTTACAATGATATATGATACCTTGTAATATTAAAAGTTGTCTTCCGATTTTATTGTTGGTAATTTAGAATATTGATATTATTATTGTTGGAGATGGAAATTGCTATGAGGCAAATATTGGTAAGCCAAGCACAACTGCGGTTGTGGTCCTGAGATTGGTAGGCCAGGCACGGGGTGTTGAAGGTTCGTGGTCCTTCGATATTTTAGTAGGCCAGGCACGGTGGTGTTCGGGTTGTTACCGTGGGCCTACATATCTGCGCCACTGTGCGGCTTGTGGTATTTGTGATTGGGAGATTGTGATGTGGTGCAGAATTATGTATTATTGTATCATGATATTGTGATTACAGGAATGGTTATAACAATATTATTTGTTACTGTTGTTTAGTTTGCTAATCAACCTTTGGTTGACTTGTTTATTTCTTTTGATCAAATAAATTTTATGCATGTTTTAATTGATGGCATCCTGCAACGAATCATTTAATATTTCTGGTTAAATGGGGAGCAGGTATTTTTGTAGCAGTCTTGGATGCTGGGAAGGGATGGCACGTGAGGATCAAGCTTTGAGTCTAGATCACCATTAGTTTAGATAGACATTATATTTATTTAGTATTCTTCCGCTGGCTTTTGTAATCTAATTTAATATCAATTATTCGTATTTTTGTAAGAAAATCTTAAGGCATTTTAATTAAAGTACTTTGGTTTGTTACTTTGTATTCACTACCTCCTGAGATGGTAACAGTCTTATTTAATCGGGAATGTCTTGCTAAAGGCTCTTGATTAAATGAGGGTTTTACAAAGTGGTATCAGAGCGCGACGATCCTAAGACCTAAAATAAATGAACAAATGAACTTAGGATGTGCCTGATAAAATGAACCTCGGGGTAGAAACTGTTTAGGAGCCTCTTATTAGGTTGGGGAGACGTCCCTAATCTGGCCTCAATTTTGAGCCGGTCACTCCGGGAAAGGATAAAAGATTGGGGTAGATAGCGTGGATGCATTAATTTAAGGGTCTTTATATCTTGATTAATGCAAATACTAACTCTATTGCAGGGTATGAAGGAAAAAGGTAAGAATTTTTAGATAAATGAAAGGAGGGGACTGTGACTTGTAGTACGAAGGAGGAGCAGTGAATGATTGTTTGAATATGATTAATTATGAGACTTCTATTCGTGTGATG
Source organism: Heliosperma pusillum (assembly GCA_022085475.1). Lineage (NCBI taxonomy): Eukaryota > Viridiplantae > Streptophyta > Magnoliopsida > Caryophyllales > Caryophyllaceae > Heliosperma > Heliosperma pusillum. Next base: position 69,371 of record JAIUZE010032944.1, on the reverse strand, counting down.
AATAGCATGTATAGAAATAATATATATAGAGTTATAGATGAATATTTTGTGAAACTGGTGAAAGTGAAAATTTTGTGTGAACTATATGAATTAGAATAATATGTCTAGAGATATGTGGAATGTGTTGCCCTGAACCTATGCTTAAATGTTTGATATTTTACGTTTATAAATTGTGTGGAGATAAATGATGCTAGAGTGTAGTAATGCATAAGATGGGTAGAGGGGCCGTGATCAGGCCTTAAGGTAGCCGCGAGGTGGGCGTGTGGTGTGAGGCGGAGAACTTGGTGTGCAATGTGGTGGAGGACGAGGCAAATATTTAATCAATTTCATGTGCTTTTATGAATAAGAATGATATCTATTTATTTACACAATGTTTTTTAAAAAAAAAATTTATGTTTCTCGTTATTTCTTATGTTAGATAAAACGGCCTCGTAAGAAGTCTACTCCCACCACAATGTCAGCTGAAGAAATCGAGAGGTTGATAGAGATGAATAATGCTGCTTTAACTAAGGCTTTGAAAGGTACAAATAAGTGTAAAGCGGTTGAGCCATCTAAAATGGGATCGGCTGTAGCTCGACACAAACCATCTAATTATGAGGGTATTGGAGAGCCGTCTTTGTGAGAGTGGTGTAGAGACTTTGACAATATTTTTGAGCTGCTAGGTTGTCCTGCGGAGTCGAGAGTAGATCAAGCTGCCTTTTATTTGAGGGGAAATGCGTGAATATGGTGGACTACGAATAAGGAGACCGTGAGGGAGGCCTTCAGAGAGAGTGGTGACCCATATATACCATAGGATAACTTTAATTAAGAACCTGCTTAGGGATACATTCTTACCAGAGCACGTTCGGAGTAAAATGAGGTCCGAGTTTGATACTTTTAGGATGACGGAGGGGATGATTGTGGAGGATTATCATAACAAGTTCATGGAACTATCTGAGTATGTGGCAGACTTGAAGTGTGGAGATGAACTTCTAGCTGTGAGATTCGAGAAGGGGTTATCTATAGATATTAAGAAGAGGTTAGGTGCGGGGGTTCCAACTAATGTGGATGAGGTATATCGAAGAGCGGGCCATGCAGAGAGGATTGCTGAGATGTTGATTGAGGACAAAAAAGAGAGAAAGAAGAAGAGGAAGTCTGAGGGGTTGAGTGAGGGAACCAGGAGTAATAAAAAATATAACTACAACCAGTTTAAAGCTTACACTTCGGCGGGATTAGGCTATAGGAGCGGTGTGAGTCAGGGCTCTGTGGGGCGTGAACCCTATAGCATTCGGTGCTACAATTGTGGTAAATATGGGCATAAAGCGAACGACTGTAGGTCGTCAGCCAGGAGTACTATTATCGGTGGTGGATTTGGGAATAGTAATCATGGAGGGTATCGCACACCGGCACCAAGTTTTGGGAGTAACCGATTTTCGGGGAATATGAGCAACTTTAGATATAACAGTTACAACAATTACACCAACCAGAACCATTATAACAACAATGGCAACGGGAACGAATCATATCAGAAGCAAAATAATGGAGGGAATCAGTTGAGTGCAGCAAAGATAGTGGGGGCATCAGCCTTTACCGTTCAAAGGGGTGCTAAGTCTAGTGGCAAGCTATTTATGATGGGGAAAGAGGCTGTTGAGGGAGATGCTCACATTATTTCGGGTATTTTTCTTGTTAACTCTAAACCTACTTTTGTGTTGTTTGACTCAGGGGATACCCATTCTTTTATATCTAGTAGTCATGCTAGTACCCTAGAATTGAATGATTTTGTTATGATTGAGGATGATGTTGAAATACCTTCGGGGGAGTCAGTAAGTTGTAAGAGGGTGTATGAAAATCTGTCTATATTAATTGGAGAAGTATTGTTTCCCGTGGAGCTTATAGAATTTTCCTTGGGAGGTTTTGAGGTAATCTTAGAGATGGATTGGTAGGGAAGGAATAGAGCCTTTATTCCCTGTTATCAAAAGAAGGTGTCTTTGAGGGGACCTAAGGGAGTAAGGGTGTCTTATAAGGGATTTGTGGTAAAACCTAAAGTGAAACTTATTTCGACCGCCACCTTAAAGTCATGTTTGAGGAAGGGAGACCAATTGTTGCTGTGTTACGTGAGAGACACGCAGTTCGAGGGAGAGGGTTCCGAGCCTATTGGTGTTGTGAGGGATTTTCAGGATGTCTTTCCTGAGGAGATTCCAAGGCTACCACCTCGGAGAGATTAAATTTTAGCATTGAATTGAAACCGGGGACAAGGCCTATTTCTAAAGCACCTTATAGGATGAGACCAAAGGAGTTAGAATAATTAAAGAAGCAATTGGAGGAGTTGTTGGATAAGGGTTATATAAGACCGAGTGTATCACCTTGGGGGCACCTGTATTATTTGTGAAAAAAAAAAAGATGGAAGTATGAGACTGTGTATAGACTACAGAGAATTGAACAATGTGACCATTAAGAATAGGTATCCTTTGCCTCAAATTGATGATTTATTTGACCAGCTCAGTGGGGCTGGATATTTTCTAAGATTGACTTGAGATCGGGGTACCACCAATTGAGGATTAGGGAGGAGGACATTCCTAGGACTGCCTTTAGGACTAGATATGGTCATTATGAGTTTATAGTAATGTCGTTTGGGTTAACCAATGCACTAGCAGTTTTTATGAACTTGATGAGCCGTGTGTTTAGTCCATATTTGGATCGGTTTGTGGTTGGTTTCATTGATGATATTTTAGTCTATTCAAAAGATAAGGAGGAACATGAGAAGCATTTGAGGATTGTATTGCAAACTTTGAGGGAAAATAACCTTTATGCTAAGTTAAGTAAGTGTGAGTTTTGTTTAGAGAAAGTTTCCTTTTTGGGTCATGTGGTGTCTATAGAGGGAGTATCTGTAGTTCCAGCTAAGATTGAGGCCGTGGCAAAATGGGAGAGACCGAAGAATGTGGGTGAAATCAAAAGTCTTCTTGGGCTGGTTGGCTATTATAGGAGATTTGTGAAGGACTTCTCTAAAATAGATAAGCCTTTAACAACTTTGATGAGGAAGGAAAATAGGTTTAGGTGGGAGGAGGATTGTGAGAAAGCATTTTTGACGTTAAAGGAGAGATTGACTTCAGCTCCTATCTTAGCCTTACCAGAAGGGAGTGATGATTTTGAGGTCTATACTGATGCATCTAAGAATGGGTTGGGGTGTGTCTTAATGCAGAGGGGAAAGGTTATAGCTTATGCCTCAAGACAACTTAAACCCTATGAGGAGAATTACCCTACCCATGATTTAGAGTTGGGAGCGGTGGTATTTGCCTTGAAATTGTGAAGACATTATTTATATGGGGCTACTTTTAAAGTGTTTTCTAATCATAAGAGCCTTAAGTATATTTATACCCAGAAAGAATTGAACATGAGGCAGAGAAGGTGGATAGATTTGATAGGGGATTATGACATGGAAATACTTTATCACGAGGGGAAAGCTAATGTGGTAGTTGATGCCTTGAGTAGGAAGTCTGTTCATGCCTTGTGTACCGCTTGTCACGTGTGAGGTTGATAAATGAGGTGGAGCGGATGGGAATTAGCGTGATAATGAAAGGGAAATCAGTGGGAGATTTGACAATTGAGCCTGAGTTATATTCTGAGATCCAGGAGAGGCAGATGGAGGATTCAAAAATTGTGAAGTGGCACACGACTGTGGAGAGAGGGGAGAGCTCACGCTTTTCTATACACAAAGATGGTAGTTTGAGGTTTGACGGGAGGTGGTGTGTACCTGATATTGAGGAGATGAAAAGAAAGATTCTGACTGAGGCTCATTCAACACCGTATTCTGTGCATCCCGGAGGGGATAAGTTGTATAAGGACCTAAAGAAGACTTTCTGGTGGCCTGGGATGAAAAAGGAGGTGGCAAAGTTTGTTTCTCGTTGTTTGAGTTGTCAAAGAGTAAAGGGGGAACATAAGAGGCAACAAGGTAAGGTGTAATCTTTAGAGGTGCCTGAATGGAAATGGGAGAGTATATCTATGGACTTTATAGTGGGGTTGCCTCACACTCAAAAGGGGAATAACATGATATAGATAATTGTGGATCGTTTAACTAAGTCAGCTCACTTTGTCCCTATGAAAGATACTTGGAGTAAGGCAGAGTTAGCTAAGGCTTATAGAAGGCATGTGGTGAAACTTCATGGTATACCCAAACATATTGTGTCAGATCGTGATTCTAAATTCATCTCAAAATTTTGGCAAGAGTTGCAAGCTTCATTGGGGACCCAGTTAAAAATGAGTACGGCATTTCATCCGGCTACTGATGGTCAGACTGAGAGAACTATTCAGACATTGGAGGATATGTTAAGGGCGTGTGTGATGCAATTTGGTGGGTCTTGGGAATAGAGATTAGACTTGATAGAATTATCTTTTTTTTTTGGTGCAAATGTAAGCATATATTGATAATAAGGCCCATGGCCAACCATTACAACAATACCATTGAGACTATTACAATCAAACATAAATCAACACACAAATGAACTACAAAGCTACTCAATCATATGAGCTCCTTAGCCCTACACCATACATACTCATCCTGTTTCATTTTCCTTAGGTCTAATTGCATCAATCTAGTCCTTGCCTGGTTCTTGATCAACTGTAATAAGCTAGTTGGTCTAAGGACATACCCTTCCAGCCTACATTTGTTCCTACTCGTCCAAATACCATAGTAAACAGCTACTACCAACGACCAGAAGATCTTCCTGATGAATCCTGCAGGCTGTCTCATTCTAACCAGTACAGCAGGTGTATATCCTCCCATGGGTTGAATCTGGGTCCATTCTGTCAGGCATTCAAAGCATTTCCGTGCATAGCAGCAATCCTGAAATAGATGATGATGATCTTCAATGTGATTCTCACATAGAAAACAGCAATCCCTACCTGTGTAACCCATTCTCAACATTCTGTCAAGGGTAAGTAATCTCTCCTTTATTGCCAACCAAAATATGAAGCTATGCGTAGGAATATTCATTCATTTTCACACAGTGCAGCTCCAAGAGTCTCTAGGTGCATTATTCCCAGCCAGCCAGTTGTATCCCTTCACTATTGTATACCTATCAGCCTCATCCTGCCAATTACCTTCTAGAAATCCATCCCTATAAGTGTCTTTGACTGCACATATCTTCCTCCATGCCCAAGAACTTGAGCTGCTAGGAGAATAAGTGAGCCAGTTCCTTCCTTTCGGGTAAATTGCATCTACCCATTTGATCCACAGATGATCCTTCTTGACAAGTATCCACTAAGAAAGCTTACCCACTGCAGCTATATTCCACATTCTGCTATCAAACAGTCCCAGTCCTCCATTCTCCTTCCTTTTACATAATATAATCCAGGAGACAAGAGGAGCCTTCGAGTATGTCTCCTCCCCTTCCCATAAAAAATTCCTACACATTTCCTTAAGCTTCTCAAGAACTCCCATATGTAGAATGAAAATAAGTGCCCAGTATGTGTGAATGGTACTTAGCACAGATTTCACTAAGGTAAGCCTACCAGTGTAAGAGATTTTCCTCTTATTCCAACCTTTAATTCTGGCAGTCATCTTCTTAATTAACACATTACAATCATGCTTGGATAACCTCTTGTGAGAAATACTCACACCCAAGTATTTAAAAGGCAGACTTCCTTTGGTAAAACCAAATTTAAGTAGAATGAAGTCCTCAGTCTCCCTGTCCACCCCATTCATGATCAAATCAGACTTGTCATTGTTAATCTGTAAACCAGAGGCCTTAGAAAAACTACTAAATCCCTCAACAATCATAATGATTGACTTAATGTCCCCTTTACAAAATATGAGTAAATCATCAGCAAACATAAGGTGGTTAAGCTTTAGACCTTTGCAAAGATGATGGAATTTAAAGCCAGGTAGGTTGCCTACTACCTTTAGGACTCTGCTCAAATACTCTATACACAATGTAAAGAGTAAAGGGGAAAGAGGGTCTCCCTACCTCAACCCTCTCTTCCCTTGGAAATAACCATAAGAGTTGCCATTAAGCACAATAGAGTAGGAGGTAGTTGTAATGCATTGATAAATAAGTTGAATGAAATGGTTAGGAAAATTCAGACTCTTCAGCATTTTCATAACAAATACCCATTCAATAGAGTCATAGGTTTTCCTAAGATCCACCATAATCATGCATCTAGGTGAAGAGTTTCTCCTGTTATACAATCTAACCAGGTCTTGACTAATGAGAATATTCCTCATGATACTTCTCCCTTTGATGAAAGCAGATTGGGAGGGATTGATGATACCAGGAAGAACTTTGGAGAGTCTATCACACAACAACTTAGATATGATTTTATATAATGTGTTACAGCAGGCAATGGGTCTGAAGTCTCTAACATTAATAGGATTTTCCTTCTTAGGAATCAACATTACATTAGTAGCATTAATCTGTTTCAGCAGCTTACCTGAGATAAAGAAATCCCTGATTGCCAAGCAAATATCCTCTTTAATGATCTCCCAGCTAGATTGAAAAAAGCAGCTAGTATAGCCATCAGGCCCAGGACTTTTCTCTACAGGAATAGAATCAATAGTCCTCTTAATTTCCTCCACAGTAGGAATGTTACAGAGGCCTGCCCAGTCCTCCTGTATTACTCTATATCCCTCTCTCATAATATGAGGGAATAAATCAGAAGTAGGAGCACATGATCCGAACAAATCTTTATAATAGTCCTCAAAAGCCTTTTGGATGTCCTCAGGCTTATCATACATAACTCCATTAATACCCTCAATTCTGAACACCTTATTTTGGATTTGCCTCTGTTTGATGATCCTATGAAACATAGCAGTGTTAGTATCTCCATCTTTGGCCCATTGGCATTTGGCTTTTTGCCTAATAAATTCCTTTTTTGCCTTGGCTAACATTCTATAGCTCATTCTAGTTTGGAAATCATTATCCATGAGGACACTACTAGTAGGATCAGATGAAGTTCCTTCTGGAAGTTTACCATCACTTCAAAAGCCACATCTGTATTTCTTTCAATATCAGAGAACTGCTCTCTGTTCAACCCCTTAAGAAGTGAATTAAGCAATTTCAATCTGGTAACCACTCTAAACATAGGAGATCCCACAATCTGTTTAGACCAACCCAGGTTAACTACCTCCTTATAGACATCTACCTTGCTCCACATATTGAAGAACTTTAAAGGTTTCTTCTGGCAAATATAGACTCCACCCTCCTCAATTATACAGGGACAATGGTCATAATCTCCTTCAGGGCCATAATGTGCATAAACATTAGGTCTGAAATTAGGCCATCCATCATTAATCAATACCATATCAATCTTACTAAACACCCTAGTCCCACTAGGTTGCTTGTTGTTCCAAGTGAAAAAGGCCCCCGCAGTTTTGATATCACAAAGATCACAGCTATTAATAACATTCTGGAAAGGAATGGTCTCAGCATCCTTTACAGGCAGCCCTATCTTCTCACTGGCAGTCAAGACATTATTGAAATCCCCTAAAATAATCCAAGGCTCCACCATGTTAATCCTAAGTAGATCATTCCACAATGGTGTTCTCTCCTCAATTTTATTAAAGCCATACACAAAAGTCACAAAGAAACTCCTATTATCACTCAACTGCTTAACTTGTAAGTGAATTAACTGATTAGACATCTCTATTAGGTCCACCTTAATCCTTTGATTCCTTCAAAGCACCCTAATTCTGCCACCCTCATGATGGACATTATTAGTCACATAAGACCATCCAATACATACAATATCAGCCACTTTATTTAGGGCCAAGGATTTCACCCTTGTCTCAAGGAGCCCAAATATCTCCACCTCTGCCTGATGAAGATACCACTTAATATATTTTTACTTAAGCTCATTATTTAGGCCCCTCACATTCCATACTCCAATTCTAATCATGATGAGATGAGGGATTCCCATCCCCACCTCCTTTATCTGTTGGAGCTAGTGTCCTCCACAGTTAGTGTGATAACGTGTATAAATCTCTTACAGGTTCACAAGGTATACATAGTATTCTTATCAGTTGATTAACGTTTATCGATAACGGTTGGCTTGCTAGAAGTTTGACGTTATTGTCATTTTAATGGCGGTGATCAACTGGTCCCTAAAAGTCACACCTAAAGGATGTGTTTGAGAGATATGATTATATGAAAAATATAATCATATTGATGCCTTATATGACTAAAAGGTTAGTCGATGTATATGACTAAAAGGTTAGTCAATGTAATGATGATATGATTATTTAATACGATTAAATAATACTAGCTGAGACGAATTAAATGTTAATTCGTAATTGAATATAAACTGTTATATCTAATTAATGTATATAATGTAATTATTTAATACGATTAAATAATGTAAGCTTAAACGAATTAAATGTTAATTTGTAATTAAATATAAACTGTTATATTTAATTAGCAAATTATAAATATACGATATTTATAGTTGACGTATATATTATACGATATTGTCATAATAAATGATGTCAGACCGGTATTAATAAATCGAATACAAAATATTGTATGGACTTATTAATATGTGACAACATAAATGACAATAATAATACATACACGTATTATACATTAAATAAATAAAAGAGGGAAGACTCCTATCGGGTCTCCACTTCCTAATACAAGTAGAAGAAGAAGAGGGAAAACTCCTCCCTCTACCCTACCACTACTTGCACGTCCAAATAGGAGAGGAGGAGAGTTTTATATAAACTCTTCTTCTCTACTTTCTCATCATCACAATTACAATAACTTTACACAAAAATATTATCAGTAATGTTGGTGTTCATTCTAGCACAAGAAAAGGCCTTTCTCAGAACATCTTGGGTGCAACGATTAGGAGAATATCGATCTCGATATTTGTTCTTAGGCCATATTGCTAGGACCAAAGGTTGATTCTAATCTTTATGCTTTTCGTTTATGACTCGTATTTCATATATTATAATTTCGTTATAATCCTTAAATTTCATGTTGAAATATACCGATATGTCCCACGAGTGGTATCAGAGCCAAGGCTACGAAATTATTTCATATGATTTTTCTTGAATGATGAAAAAAAAATTATTCGGTCCAAATTTTTTTATTCGGCAAAATTTGTTTTTTCAGGCCGTGTTTTTTTATTATTATTGTTTTCATTTGATTTATTGATATTGTTGATTTAATATGTTAAGATGACAATATGATAAATTTGAAGATGTTTTAATTTAATAAGGATTAAATTAAAATGTAAATGGAAATTGTTTTGAATGTTAATGAACATTTGCTTTTGCTAGATATTTTCGGTATACATGATGACAAATTGTTGTTTTGCATCATGATTCATTAATTACAATGATGTTCAAATCAATTATGATTAGTTGACTATTTAATCATGATTTAGATATTCATTTTAAAATGTTAAATTTAATCATCTAGTTTGTATCAATGTTTAATAATGATTGAATGTTGATAATTGTACCGATCTTGTAATATTAGCAACATCAAATTAAAAAAAAAAAACAGCTCGTAGCTGCTGATGCGTGTATTTTATATAGACCTTTTAGGACATATTAGCACGCATTTCGATGCTTATTTAGTAGTGTTTTTCTACGAATATCCCCCGAGTAGTCTACTTTGGTTTGTTTTGTAATATTTGCAGATATGGACCAGAATGACGGAAAACTAGCTATTTTGTAGCTTCTCAAGCATGCATAAGTGAGTCGGAAAGGAATCTTGGTGTCTCGGAATGCATGAAGTCGTGTTGAAAGAATGGAAGAACGAAATCCATGAGCAAGACACTCGTTCGAGGTGTACAAGCTCTCGATCGACTACTCTTTTAATTAGAAGACCTCGATCGAGCGTTGTTCTGCTTGATCGAGCTGCTGGCTTTGGACGTTTACTCGATCGAGCATTATGGGTACTCGATCGAGTACTTTTGACAACAAATTCTACTCGATCGAGAGGTTTCATACTGATGAGCTTCGCGAGATAGTGTATTAAGCAATGGACGCCTTGTAATTTGTTATTCTACTTAAGGGTGAAACTACGTAACAATAGACATCTTCTCCTTATTCTAGACTTGGGACTAGAAACAACTTCTTACCCTAGACTTTATCCTTACTTTTTATTTTGGATCTCAATTTGAGGACTTCCTCTGACTTTCTTCTTCTTTCAAATTCGGGTATTATTGTTCTTGAATTCAATTAATTATTTCTGTATGTCTTTTTGTTTCTTATTTATTATTGTTGTTGTTCTTCTTTTTATTATATGTAGGTAAGATGAATTGATTAGTAGTCTTTAAATTAGGTTGGAAGCAATCATCACATTTAATATCTTTTAATTGTTTGAGTCGACGCATTCAATTGACTGACTTGATGCCCCCTTGACCTAGATCGATAGATTGGAAAAGGACAGATCAATGATGAACTTTGGGATTATGCTAATGAGGGCGAGAGCTAAGTTAGTATATCTTAGGGCGAATAGCAGACCGAGAGGACCTTTTCACTACCCACAAACTTGTTTAGATTTTACTTTGATTTCTATCCTGACCCTAGATGCCATGGGGAATCGATGATCCTGGTTCTTCTTCTTCCTGTTATTTTGCTTCTCATTTCTTTTTCACTTTTCTCTTGTAGTGTTAGAAAATCAATTAAATAAACCCCCCAATTTTGTTACTTTGACAGACTTAGCAAGTTATAGGATTCCCTTTCCCTGTGGATTCGATATCCGACTGCCTCTACTGCATTTTGTTGAGACCGTTAGGTTTTATCTTTGATAGGGTTGCGACAGCCGTATCGAATTTTGGCGCCGTTGCCGGGGAGACGGTGTAATTTTTTAGCTTTCTTAAGTTTGTCTTTGGTCTCAAGGAATTTATTCCTTGAGGCTGTTCTCATATTTGAGTTAATGTTTAGTATTTGCAGGTATAAGTCCTAAAAGAGGACCATTTGAACCTGCTGCTGCTGTAATTTCTCTGCAGGATGCCTAAGATTGCGAGTCATTCTGAGCCCAGTGCTGAGACTCTACCTAAGGCAACTACCCTCCCTCTTGCTGATGAGGGTACCTTCACCATACATCCGTCCTACTACAGTTTAGTGGAGCGGAATTTATTCGGGGGTATGGTAGATGAAGACCGAGCTAGGCATGTAGAGGTATTTACAGACTATTGTTCCGCCATTCCTGTTGTTGCTCGTGTGACGCAAGACAAGGTAAAGGAATTCCTTTTTTCATTTTTCCTTGACTGATGATGCTAAGGATTGGTGGAGAGATTTAGATAGGAAGGCTGTTGGGGTTAAAGATTGGAGTTCGCTAGCTGTAGCCTTCTATAGACGGTACTTTCCTCCTCAGCGAACCAATGCGCTGCGCAGCCAGATCACGAATTTTACTCAATCTACTACTGAAGATTTGAGTGTAGCATGGGCCAGGTTCAAGAAGCTAGTTCGCTCAGTTCCGCATCACGGGTTTGAGCAATGGTTTTTGTGCAACCAATTCTACAATGGGTTGCTTCATGAGCAAAGAATGGTTCTGGATGCTGCTACACGAGGGAGATTTCAGGCTAATGTGGAGGATGATGAAGGGTGGCAACTTATTGAAAAATGGCCATCCATTCTGCTAGCTACAGTAATCCTAGAGCGGAAAGAAGGAGAAACACTGTTGTTGAAGAAGTTCATGTGGTAGATACGGGGAATTTGGGTGAAATACACCAAGTTCAAGCTATTGAGATAGTTTGTGGTAGATGTGGTGACGAAGGACACGACCCCATTACTTGTTTGGCTGATTCAGCAAGGGTTCTTGCTTATAGGAAATTCAAGCAAGGGGGTTCTTTTTCCGAGTTATATGCCGAGTTAACTGCTGCAAAATCTCAACCACCCGTAGATGAAGGCCGACAAGGTACTCATTACCCAAGCCGAATATGAAGATCTCAAGGCCACTATCAATGCGCAAAAGCTTGAGCAACAATCTAGTGCGGATACCCTCCGGAAACTGCTCGACATATGCAATTCACTACTTCCAAACAATGACCCAGTCAGTGCCATAAATCTGAGAAGTGGTCGTGCTTATGACGGTCCTGTAAACGTCCCTGAAAGCACACGTACCGAGGTCGATGATGTCTCGGACGAATTAATTGAAGATGTGCAGAGAAGTGATCGATCGACTGAGAACAACGCTCGATCAAAGCATATTGGTAAGGAAACTGCTCGATTGAGTAAACCCACCACTCGATCGAGTAGTCCATCTGAAGAAATTCCTCGATCGAGTTGTATACATACTCGATCGAGTAATCTGGGCATAGGAGATCTTCGATCGAGTAGTCCTTCCACTCGATCGAAGGATGATGAGGAAGGAATCACTCGATCGAGTGCACAGAAGTCTACATCGAGTGAATGTCAGACATTAGGCAAGCAATTTGAGGTTGTGTGCGATGAAGTACCCTCCGCTGCTGCGAAGGTACCGAGTAAAGAGAAAATTAGGGACCCGCTTCCGGTGGTCAGAGTCCCATACCCAGGTCGTTTGCGTGATTCAAAGACGGAGAAACAGTTCAGCAAATTTGTAGACATGGTTAAAAACAATTAGGTAACTGTGCCTTTTGCCGAGCTAATCACTCAAGTACCAACTTACGTCAAATTTATGAAAGACATTGTTACGCGTAAGAAGGCACTTGAGAATTTTGCTACTGTCGCTTTTATGGAAGAGTCTAGTAGTTTAATTCTGAATAAGTCTCCCCCTAAACTAAAGGATCCGGGTAGTTTCTCTATTACTTGTGTCATAGGAGATGTCGTGATAGATAAGGCATTATGTGATCTTGGAGCTAGTGTAAGTGTCATGCCTTATTCTATCTGTCGTAAGCTTAACATGGGTTGTCTGAAGACGACCAATATCACCCTGCAGATGGCTGATAGATCTGTTAGGAGACCCTTAGGTGTCGTAGAAGACGTGCCCGTTAAGGTGGGCAGGTTTTTTATTCCTGTTGACTTCATAGTCTTAGACATTGCTGAGGATACCCGTACCCAAATTATTTTGGGTCGGCCGTTTTTGTGTACTGCTGGGGCCATTATAGATGTTAAACTCGGGCGTTTAACTCTGGCCGTAGGGGATGATACAGTTTCGTTCAGTTTACCTGACACTTTATCTAGACCAATGATAGAGGATACCTGCTTTTCTAGTTGATATCATTGATGAGTTTATTTATGAGTTTTGGCCGGATTCCTTGATAAAGGATCCGTTGGAGTCTTTGACTTTGTTAGATGAGTGTGCAGATTATTCTAATGATGATGATGTTGTGCTGAAATTTCTTGGAGCTACTGCAGATGAGGTAGAATTGACTGACGTAGTGGAAGAACAGCTGGGACACTTAGGTCATGACTTGTGTTCCGTCGAGGTAAAGGTTCCCGAGCGTAAGCCTCTTCCAACTCATCTTAAGTATGCCTTTCTCGATAATACTGAGGAATTTCCAGTCATTGTTAGTTCCAAACTGAAAGAGGAACAGCTAACCACTTTGTTGGCTGTACTTAAGAGGAACAAGAAAGCAATGGGTTATTCACTGGATGACATCAAGGGCATTAGCCCTGATGTCTGTATGCATAGGATTGAGCTGGAAGAAGGTCACAAACCTTGCAGACAGGGTCAGCGGAAGCTGAACCCGAAGATGGAGGAGGTTGTGATGACCGAGGTGATGAAACTACTCGATGCAGGTATTATTTATTCAGTTGGTCACTCCAAATGGGTAAGCCCAGTTCAGGTTGTACCCAAGAAAGAAGGTACTACAGTTGTAAAAAATGAAAAGAATGAATTAATACCTACTCGACTAGTAACTGGGTGGCGGATGTGTATAGACTATAGGCAGTTAAATGCCGCCACCAAGAAAGATCATTTCCCCCTTCCTTTCATTGATCAGATGATAGAAAGGTTAGCTTCTCATGACTTTTTCTGTTATCTGGACGGGTACTCAGGGTTCTTTCAGATCCCTATTCATCCAGATGATCAGGAAAAGACTACTTTTACTTGCCCTAAGGGTGTTTTTGCTTATCGTAGAATGCCTTTTGGTTTGTGTAATGCCCCTGCTACCTTTCGGAGGTGCATGATGGGGATATTTTCTGAGTATATAGAGTCTATCATGGAAGACTTTATGGATGACTTCAGTGTCTATGGGAATGATATTGATAAATGTTTAGCTAACCTTGACAAAGTTTTGCAGCGTTGTATCGAGGTTAATCTGGTGCTAAACTGGGAAAAGTGCCATTTCATGGTCAATGAGGGAGTAGTCCTTGGGCACTTGGTTTCGAATAGGGGTATTGAGGTAGACAGAGCAAAGGTGCAAGTGATTCAGCAATTGCCCCCTCCTATTAACGTTTAGGGGGTGAGGAGTTTCCTTGGTCACGCCGGTTTTTACCGCCGGTTCATCAAGGACTTCTCTAAAATTACTAAACCACTTACACAGTTGCTATTAAAAGATGCTCCTTTCGATTTTACTGATGATTGTCTTTCTGCTTTTAAGACTTTGAAATAGGCTTTGGTCTCTGCACCCATCATTCAGCCTCCTGATTGGACGCTACCGTTTGAGATTATGTGCGATGCAAGCGATTACGCACTAGGAGCGGTGCTCGGCCAGCGGAAAGACAAAGCTTTGAATGCTATTTACTATGCGAGCCGAACTCTGGATGAGGCTCAAGTGAAATATGCTACCACTGAGAAGGAGCTTTTAACTGTAGTTTATGCGCTTGATAAATTTAGATCATATCTGTTGGGTTCTAAAGTTATTGTTTTTACAGATCATGCAGCGCTAAAACACCTTCTGAATAAGAAGGAAGCTAAACCCATATTGCTGAGGTGGATACTCCTTCTCCAAGAATTTGATCTGGAAATCAGGGACAAGAAAGGCGCTGAGAATGTTGTAGCGGATCATCTTTCGCGTTTCACGCGACAAGAAGGGGAGGATTCTCTTCTCATTAATGATTCGTTTTCTGATGATACTTTATGCACTGTCTACTCTATAAAATCTAAAGATGATGTTGAACCTTGGTTTGCAGATTATGCCAATCACACTGTCAGCCAGAAGCTGCCACCTGATATGTCCTATCAGCAGCGGAAGAAGTTTCTACATGATGTGCGGGATTATTTCTGGGATGATCCATACTTGTTCAAGTCATGCGCAGACGGTCTTTTCCGACGGTGTGTTCCGCAGTGGGAGATCAAAGCTATCCTAGAAGGCTGCCATTCTTCCCCTTGTGGAGGTCACCACGGTCCATCGCGCACCGTTGCTAAGGTATTACAGTCTGGTTTCTATTGTCCGACTCTCTTTGCTGACACTAAAGCTTTTGTTGCTAGTTGTGATGCTTGCCAGCGGACAGGAAACATATCAAAGAGACATGAGATGCTCCAAAACGACATTTTAGAGGTCGAGATTTTCGATGTCTGGGGCATTGATTATCAAGGACCATTCCCGTCGAGTCTTGGTAACAGGTATATTCCTGTAGCTATAGATTATGTGTCTAAATGGGTAGAAGCGATTGTTACTCCCAACTGTGATGCCAAGACCGTGATTAAGCTGTTTCGTAAGACCATTTTCCCCCGTTTTGGCGTCCCTAGGGTTGTCATTAGTGATAGGGGTATGCATTTTAGGGACCAGCAGCTAACGACCTTACTGTCTAAATATGGTGTGAAACATCGTAGGGGTTTGGGGTATCATCCTCAGACTAGTGGGCAGTTTGAAGTCTCTAATAGGGAACTAAAGGAGATTTTAAGTAAGGTCGTGTCTAAATCACGGAAGGATTGGAGTGCCAAACTGGATGACACATTATGGGCCTAGAGGACCGCATTTAAGACACCTATCGCTGCCTCACCGTATCGATTAGTGTATGGGAAGTCCTGTCATTTACCTGTTGAGCTAGAACATAAAGCCTAGTGGGCAGTCCGCCAACTTAATTATGATGCTAACTTGTGTGGTGAGAAACGGTTGTTGCAGCTAGATGCACCAGAGGAATTCCGTCTGAATGCCTATGATAGCTCGCGTATTTACATAGAAAAGACCAAACGTTGGCACGACAAGCGAATCATACCTCGTGAGTTCCAAGTCGGGCACAAGGTGTTGCTATTCAATGCCCGACTGCGTTTATTTCCTGGTAAGCTGAAATCCAGGTGGAGTGGTCCGTACACAGTAACTGTTGTTACTCAGTTTGGATCCATCGAGATCGAAGACTCCGAGGGCAACCGGTTTAAGGTTAATGGGCATCATGTGAAACATTACTATGGAGCTGACAGTGTCGTGGGTCGCGTCGAAGTGCTCTTCTTCGACGGAAACAAAGAGCTTGATGATTGAAGCTCAAGGGTCGTACGGGACCTTATAAACCTGCGCTTATCGGGAGGCAACCCGATCTATTATTGTTTTTCTGTTTTGTGTTCAAACAATTCCAATTGAGTACCTTTTTGCTTCTCGCAGTTTTGGTATTATTGCCTCTGAAATTTTTATTCGATCGAATTGTATTTTCGGTCGATCGAACACTACAGCCCTTCGATCGAGCATTTTGGTTACTCGATCGAGCACTTCTGCGAAAACACCTCTCGAACGAGCTGCTTTCCAATCGAACGAGAAGGATCCATCTCGTTTTCACTCGATCTAGTAGTGTTCTACTCGATCGAATCCCTGGAGCACCTCCTTTTCGGTCTGGTTTGGGGAAGTCGGTTATACACGCGTTCCTGTAAGTTTCCGACTCTCGCTAGTTTGCAATTATTTTTCCTTTCCTTTGTACAACGGGGACATTGTACGGTTTGGTTTGGGGAGGTTTTGCATCCATATCGTGCCTGCATTTCTTACTGCATTTTTGTATGCATTGTTAATCACTCATAAAATTCCAAAAATTTCAAAAATTTTCATGTTTATTTTTGCATTTTAGTCGAGTCGGAACAATTTTCTCCTACTCTTCATCTAGTCTCGACTTAAGCTCGCACAGTTAATATCTCTTACATAGTCATTTGCTGTTAATCGATGCTGAACGAATAGACTTGACTTGACATGTTGGCAACCTACCTACATATTCTGAGGATTAGAGCTCTTAAACTGGTGACATCTATGACCAGTTCATATAGGATTGTGAGTAGTTACTCCCTCGTGTCATCGCATTGCATTTATATGACATTTGATTCTTATTGCCTGCACGTACGGGTTCGTGGTCGGTATCACATGTTTGGAGAATGCTTGTTATTTCCCTTTTTCTCATTACCCATTTAACTCCACATTCAGCCAAAACTGCCAGTTGACCCACAATCTACATCCTAAATTTAGCCTACCTTGCGTCGAGTTAGTCTAGTGTTGGTTGTTGAGGTATTTAATTCATTTTATCAGTTTGGTTTGCATCCCTGCCACGGAGTTGGTATCTCAAGAATTTGGGAATCGAAGTCGAAATTGTTCTCGCGGAAATGTTAGCTGAATATTTTTAAAAGAAAAAAAAAGAAAAAAGAAGAAAAAATAATAGAGAAAAAGAAAAAGAAAATGGTCTCTATTCTCATGCTTTATACATATCATTTGGGGATTCAGTAAGAGCTGAATAAGCTAACCAGTCTAGTTTCCACTCCATCCTTTTGGTTCTAGTGAGTTGTTGGCCGAATTATGGCCGTGTACTTCATTATGAGATAAGAAGACGGATTTTGTTATTTGATTAAGATCAGGTAGCTAGCTTGACGCTTTCCTCCTCTATTCCATCACTGTTATGCCCCTTCTTACCCATAACCTCACTTATCCAAATGTTGCGAGCATTCGGCGTGTGATAGTTCTTGAATGGTGGTTGTGCGTGTGTACAGTAACTGAATCTTTTATCATGTTAGTTGGCATTGCATGAACGCGACGGTCGTAGTTAGGTGAGCGACTATTTTCTCCTTCTCTCTCTTGTACATAACTTGCTTACCCTTTGCTTTGCTGAGAGAAGAGTGACCCGTGAGAGTCCGACATTGATGGTCTGGCAAGGTCGACGGTTCAGTTCGTTTGCATTTGATATCTTTGCTGAGTTTGAATGTTGCATTAAATTGGTTCAAGCAAGCGATTTGCGGTAGTCCGGAGTTTATTTGTTCCATTTATTTGTTCGCATCCTTTTTGCTTGAGGACAAGCAAAGGTTTGGTTTGGGGAAGTTTGATGCGTGTATTTTATATAGACCTTTTAGGCCATATTAGCACGCATTTCCATGCTTATTTAGTAGTGTTTTACTACGAATATCCCCTGAATAGTCTACTTTGGTTTGTTTTGTAATATTTGCATATATGGACCAGAATGACGGAAAACTAGCTATTTTGTAGCTCCTCAAGCATGCATAAGTGAGTCGGAAAGGAATCTTGGTGTCTCGAAATGCATGAAGTCGTGTTGAAAGAATGGAAGAACGAAATCCATGAGCAAAACACTCGTTCGAGGTGTACAAGCTCTCGATCGACTACTCTTTTAATTAGAAGACCTCGATCGAGCGTTGTTCTGCTCGATCAAGCTGCTGGCTTTGGACGTTTACTCGATCGAGCATTATGAGTACTCGAGCGAGTACTTTTGACAACAAATTCTACTCGATCGAGAGGTTTCATACTGATGGGCTTCGCGAGATAGCGTATTAAGCAATGGACGCCTTGTAATTTGTTATTCTACTTAAGGGTGAAACTACGTAACAATAGACATCTTCTCCTTATTCTAGACTTGGGACTAGAAAAAACTTCTTACCCTAGACATTATCCTTACTTTTTATTTTGGATCTGAATTTGAGGACTTCCTCTGACTTTCTTCTTCTTTCAAATTCGGGTATTATTGTTCTTGAATTCAATTAATTATTTCTCTATGTCTTTTTGTTTCTTATTTATTATTGTTGTTGTTCTTCTTTTTATTATGCGTAGCTAATTCCTTTGCTAGGATTTAGGGGAACCGTGGCGTAGCTAAGATGAATTGATTAGTAGTCTTTAAATTAGGTTTGGAAGCAATCATCACATTTAATAGCTTTTAATTGTTTGAGTCGACGCATTCAATTGACTGACTTGATACCCCCTTGACCTAGATCGATAGATTGGAAAAGGACAGATCAGTGATGAACTTTGGGATTATGCTAATGAGGGCGAGAGCTAAGTTAGTATATCTTAGGGCGAATAGCGGACCGAAAGGACCTTTTCACTACCCACAAACTTGTTTAGATTTTACTTTGATTTCTATCTTGACCCTAGATGCCATGGGGAACCGACAATCCTAGTTCTTCTTCTTCCTGTTATTTCGCTTCTCATTTCTCTTTCACTTTTCTCTTGTAGTGTTAGAAAATCAATTCAATAAACCCCCCAATTTCGTTACTTTGACAGACTTAGCAAGTTATAGGATTCCTTTTCCCTGTGGATTCGATACCCGAGTGCCTCTACTGCATTTTGTTGAGACCGTTAGGTTTTATCTTTGATAGGGTTGCGACAGCCGTATCAGCTGCTGTTTCATAAAAAAAAAAAAAAAATTGTTTCGGTTTTTTTATGTTGGCCGAATTTTTTTCTTTTGTGCATTATATTGATAATGTATAATTGTTTTTGTGAAAAAGTTCACAATTATTGGATACCCAATTATTTTAAAATGGTTTAAAATAATGTTGGATTAATTCATATTATACGATAATATGAATTAAAATTGGATAATGTTTGATTGGAATTATTGTGAGTAATTAAGGAATTGTCACATAGTTTTGATCATTTTAAATTAGGTGGTTTGGATAAATTACTCTACATAATTAAGGAATTATGTCTTGAATGACTAATTTATTGTTGATGCATTTTATTTTGTTGAATGATTTGTTAAATGGTTTATTTACGTATTTTTGCAATTGGTTGTAATTTGTAATACCTAGTGTGGCCTTAGTTGATTATGTTTTCGTAATGATGGAAACATGATCTTGATGTAATTTTGAGATCTCGAATCTCCTTTTGTTTTTTTGAAATTATGTTTTTGAATTAGAATGTAAATAGGTTTATATTTTTTAATTTATTAAATGTAATTTGAAAAGACTAAAGATGGAGATCGGATTGCTCACTCCCGCTACATGGACCAAGATGGAACATCAAGACAAGCTTTTCGGGTCCTATTTGGATGGATTCCAAAGTTATATTTTGTTCATTTTGGTAGATAGGCCACACTAGGACTTTGTAATTTTACGTATTTTTCGTTCTTGTTGCTTTTCATCACATGATAGTTAGTGCATCATATTCCACCTAAACCAAACCACCTACTACTAAAAATGCATGAAAATTGGCTCATATAGTTTGGATGTTAGTTATCATGGACATAAAGATGTCACACGAATTTTAAGCCATCATCTTAGTTTATTCATTCTCGCATGCTAGATATTCGTTCACTTAAAATGAATTAAAATAAAGTTGATGGGATCTTTCTCTAAAACCTAAAAATTGAGACTAGTCTTTATAGGTCACACTACTATGAATCCCTTCTTCGTCGGTAGGCATATAGGACCTTACTCTCCATATGACCCTTTCTATGTTGGGTAAGTAGTATGTGTTGACTTATTATACCTCAACATTATAATCCGAAGAGTTTCTCGTGATTATGATGGACTATAGATAATATTTTATCGACCAAGAATTCTAAAGGTAGAATTAGCTAAGAGGTTGGCTTATCAATTACAGAATTGAGTCTTGGGATCATTTATATAATTCTTGAGGGAGGTCAATTGTATAAATGCTTGAGTCTTCGCATTAAACAAGTTTTGCACTAGACTTAAATCATATCGATGAGTATGCTTATTATTATATTTTTCTTCTTTTTCGCAGTGTAGAATTCGTCTTATATTGATAATACTGCTATAACAAATGGCTGCCCATAATAATGTCCCTATGCAAAGTGCCACACTTGCACGCGAGTCCTGGCTTAAAACTTTCATGGACCACATGAATCATTCCACGCGACTGAAGAATGACGGGTCCAACTTTGCGGACTGGGAGTGATACGTGTCGTTTGCGCATACAAATTAACAATTTATTTACCTATCTTAACCTCAAAAATATAAACATAGTAAAGGAAAAGTAGGGTCGATCCCACGGAGAGACTGGAAAAACTAATTAACTATCTAGTAATATTCATTAACTAACTTACATATATACTATTATTTACGGCTATTAACATATTTACGATAAGGGGGGTTTCATAAGTAATTTTAATAAACTAACATAACTAAATACTAATGTCTAAAAGTGAAGTTGAATACCCCATTAAGCTCACATTTCTTATGGTAATTTTAGAATGTCAACCGATATTTGTTTACGTCAAATCTCTAGTTTGTTTATAGATTAACTGCGGAACTCAAGATAACAAGAACTCCCTATCTTCTCTTAATTGCAACCGACCTGAACTAAGCCTAGACCGATTCTAAACTAACCGACCGATGTAAGTTTGTCACACCCTACTAAAGACCGGATTAGAAGCATTATTGAACCAAGAAGACGTCATTAATCCAATTAACCATTTAAGTGTCGTCACTACCTAATTAATTAACTGACCAAATATTACTCCTAACCCAAACTAACCCCAATTTGCAGAGATTAATTACAGCTAGTCGCTACTCGTATTATGTAACTCGAACTAAGCCAGAATCACACAATTAGCAGAAGTATACAATTCCAATTATAATAAGATAACAAATTAATAAACTGAAATTGAAACTTATAATTAAAACGAGTAAAATATGGGATACAAATAATTGAAGATTAACCATAAACAACTAACGGTTTAATACTAAAATTAATCAACGAATTCAACCATAAATTAGGTACAAAGAAGAAGCAAGAAGAACTTATTTTTATTGCCCATAACCCGCGACTCGACCCTCGGATATCACGCCTCCGATCGAACCGGAATCCACCCATACTCGGACGTGTACTAAGACTACGTCCGATAACTGCTCCATCTTCATATTGTGACCCAAACGATTGAACCGTCACTCATTTCGCTCATCTTTCTCTATTAAATATTTGGGTATTCACCTCTTCTTATTCTGATATTGAGACGGGTATTTATATACTGGTATTCGGATATACGGGATAGATTTTGTGATTAAAATATGAAAAAGATGATAGAGTTTGAGAATTTGGGATTGACTCGGAGTTTCCATTGTCGAGCAACCTCTATGTCGTGCTTCCAGTAGCTTGTTCTGCTTCCAACTCTCTCCCACTGTTTCCTTTCTTTATTTGTTCTTTATGTGTCTTTGCTTTCGAATTCTTTGCTGGCACGTGAATTTTGGTGCTCACATCCACTTCTTGGACTCTCATGTGCAAGTCCAATTAACTTTGGATTTTGCAAGTGGAAAGGTCCAAGTATTTCCTGTGGTTTGTCTGATCCAATTTGCGTAATTTGGCCCATTTCCTTTCGTGTGAGTAATCTGCTATACCAAAACACACTTTAGTTAGCCCGGTTTACATTTAAAATAATGTTTCCGTAATTAAATCATGAAACTGTCAAACGTATAGCAATTAACTCAAATAATGTGAAAGGCGACCGTAAAAATATATAGATAAGGGGTATAAACACGAATAAATATCGTCTTATCAGGGAGGCGGCATTACGGAATGCAGCCATTTATGACGGCAAGCTCAAGTTCTTGACTGAGCCAATACCACCAAACCCAGGCCCCAATGCGAGAGCTAACGAGTCACTTGCTTATAGTGACTTCGTTATGGAAGCGGGTGCGATAAAGAACGTACTCATCTTTGCAATGGAAACCAATTTGCAAAGACGCTTCATTGCCCAAGGTGCAAAAAAGATTTCCACCACGCTCACTAATGAATTTTCAAAAGCACCGAGAATCGTTACTTATGAGCATACCTGTCGCTTCTTTGAGGCGAAACTCCAGAAGGGCCAACCGGTTAGCCCACACATTCTTGATATGATTGAGAATGTCGAGAAACTGGAGGCACTTGATTGCAAAATCAGTGAGAGCATAGTCATTGACCGTGTGTTTCATTCACTTCATGAGGGTTTTGCCCTTTTCAGGGCAAATTACTACATGAATGACATGAATAAAAGTCTTCATGAGATACACTCACTTCTCGTACAGACCGAGAAGGATCTGAAATTGAGTGGGAGCATGAAGCAAGATGTTCTCATGATTTCCAACAAGAACAAAGGTAAGGGTAAGGCTCATGGCGACCTAAATGTACGGAAGCCAAAGTTTAAGAAGTCAGGAAAGGGTAAGAGTGGGCCTGGTGAGACTAGTAGCTCACAAGGCAAGGCAAAGAGCAAGGACAGTGACATTGAGTGCCACCATTGCCACAAGACTGGGCATTGGAGGAGGAACTGTCCTGTGTACCATGAAGACATAAAAGCAGGCCGCGTCACTCCTGTTGGTATGTCATCTTATATTCATATGATTGAGATTAACCATGAAAGTTCCGGAACTTGGGTACTTGATACAGGTTGTGGTTCTCATCTGTGTAATCATTTGCAGGGCCTAAAAACCATCACACCTCTCGCAAAGGGTTATGTGGACCTGCGAGTTGGGAATGGAGCAAAAGTTGCTGCAATCTCAATGGGAACATACGTAATCCAACTCCCGAGTGGATTTGAGTTGTATTTATATAACTGTTACTATGTACCCAGTTTATCTAAGAACATTATTTCTATTTTCGTGCTTGATAAAGACGGTTTTTCATTTTCAATAAAAGACAGTAGCTGTATTTTCTCTTTGAATGAAATGAGTTATGGCAAAGTCGTTTCCATGAATGGCATTTATATCTTAGATCAAACCAAAGACATATTACATGTGAATAATCAAAAAGTAAAGGTTGGTGACAAAGATCAAACTTATCTATGGCATTGTCGTATGGGACACATAAATGAAAAACGTGTAAAGAAGCTCATTGAGAATGGGACTATCTCCCCATTTGATTACGCATCATTTGGCACGTGTGAATCATGTCTTATCGGCAAAATGACTCAAATTTCCTTCAAAGGTGTTGGAATGCGTGCTAATGACCTATTAGGACTCATACATACTGATGTATGTGAACCTATGTCAATCAACGCAAGAGACGGCTATAGATATTTTATCACTTTCACGGATGATTTGAGTAGATACGGATATGTCTACTAAATGAAGCATAAAAGTGAGTCCTTTAAACAGTTTAAGGAATTCCAGAATAAAGTTGAGAACCAACTGGGAAGAAAGATTAAAGCACTTCGATCAGATCGTGGTGGCAAATATCT
Source organism: Heliosperma pusillum (assembly GCA_022085475.1). NCBI lineage: Eukaryota > Viridiplantae > Streptophyta > Magnoliopsida > Caryophyllales > Caryophyllaceae > Heliosperma > Heliosperma pusillum. The sequence continues at coordinate 45,217 of JAIUZE010032944.1, read as the reverse complement.
TTCAAATGAGTTTGATCAACACCTTAAAGACTGTGGCATAGTGTTACAGTTAACGCCACCTTGAACACCTTAATTAAATGGTGCGTCCGAACGGAGAAATCGAACATTACTTGATATGGTTTGATCCATGATGAGTCACACGGTAGTACCTGATTCACTATGGGGTTTTGCTCTTTTGTCAGCTGCTCTAATACTTAACTGAAGTCCGTCTAAAGCTGTAGACAAGACTCCATATGAGATATGGAAGGGAACAGTCCCTAACTTGTCCTTTATTCGGGTTTAGGGTTGCGAGGCTTATGTTAAGTGGAGACACGACAATAAGCTCGGCCCGCGATCGGCCAAGACATACTTTATTGGTTATCCAAAAGGAATGTTTGGTCATTACTTCTATTCGCCTACCGAACATCGAGTTTTTGTTGCGGCTAGTGCGAAGTTCTGAGAGAAAGAGTTTCTCGAGAACAAGTCAAGTAATAGAACCTTCGATCTGTCGTAGATTCAAGAACCAACAACCGAGCAACCGATGGAGGAAGATGTTTCTTCAACTTCTGCTACGATTAATATTCCTCAGGAACCTAGGAGGTCGGGTAGAGTCTCCATTCCTCCAGACAGATACATTGGTATGGTCGAGGAGAATGATAGAGATGACATTTTACTCCTAGAGAGTAACGAACCCGCTACCTATAAAGGTGCCATGGCCTGTTCCGACTCTAAGCTATGGCTTGAAGCCATGCAATCCGAGATGGACTCCATGTATGAGAATGACGTATGGGATCTGGTTGATTTGCCTGATAAGGTACGACCTCTTCAGTGCAAATGGCTTTATAAGATAAAGCATTCTATAGAAGGACAACCAGACACCTATAAGGCACACCCGTAGTTATGCTGCGTTCCATTCGGATAATCTTAGCGATTGCCGCTTTTCATGACTATGAAATTTGACAGATGGATGTCAAAACCGCCTTCTTAAATGGTTATTTGGAGGAGGAATTGTACATGGTACAACCCGAAGGTTTCATAGATCCTAAAAATCCTAAGAAAGTGTGCAGGCTTAAGCGTTCCATTTATGGACTTAAGCAAGCTTCTCGGAGTTGGAATCATCGTTTCGACCAGGTGATAAAAGAGAATGGTTTCACTCGATCGCTCGAGGAACCATGCTTGTATGTCAAGTCGAGTGGGAGTAAGAATGTGTTCTTGATATTGTATGTCGATGACATACTCTTGATTGGGAATGACATTCCTCTATTATCTTCGGTAAAAGTATAGTTAAAGAACCATTTCCAGATGAAAGATCTGGGTGAGGCACAACGCATATTGGGGATCCGTATCTGTAGAGATAGATCACGACGGATGTTATCACTCAGTCAGGACTCTTATATAGATAAGATTCTTGAAAGGTTCAGCATGACCAACTCCAAGAAGGGGTACCTTCCAATGATTTCTGGGATGCATTTGAGTAAAACTCAGGCACCCAAGACATCGGAAGAGGTCGAGCGCATGAGTCGTGTTCCTTATGCATCAGCCATAGGATCGATCATGTATGCCATGATATGCACACGTCCAGACGTGGCATATGCATTGAGTATGACGAGTCGGTACCAAGGCAATCCAGGTGAAACACACTGGATGGCTGTTAAAAATATCCTTAAGTACTTACGAAGGACTAAGGATTGGGTATTGACTTATGGAGGAGATACTAAGCTATGCGCAATCGGTTACGCAGATGCTAGCTTCCAAACAGATCGAGATGACTCGAAATCTCAGTCTGGATTCGTCTTTACTCTTAATGGCGCTGCGGTCAGTTGGAAAAGTTCCAAACAGAGTGTTATAGCAGATTCTACAACTAAGTCTGAGTACTATGCCGCTTCGGAAGCTGCAAAGGAAGCTATATGGATGCGTCAGTTCTTACAAGGACTAACCGTAGTTCCTAGTTCGAATGACTCAATCACCATCTATTGTGATAATAGAGGTGCCATCTTCCAAGCTAAGGAGCCTAAGTCTAGCAACAAGTCTAGACATGTACTTCGGAAGGCTCACATGATCCGAGATTACGTGGAGCAAAAGAAGATAGTGATAGACAAGATTGCTTCGGATGACAACATCGCGGACCCTCTCACTAAACCGTTAAAATATGATAAGCATGAAGGGCACATTATTTCCATGGGAATTAAACGTGTTCCTGAATTGTAGTAGCTGTTTACATGGGTTAGATAAATGTATCTTTTTCATATACTATTCATAACATCATCGTATTGTTTCATATTTTGTTTTTCATGTGGATTGTACGACAACATTGAACGCCACAAAGTGAACTGAATTATATTATATTTTTTTTTTGGTCCGTAATCGCCCACATAAGTTGATAACTTTGTCAATTATATTGTGAAGTTGATTGATGGTGGGTTCAACGAGCCATAAGTCAAACGGTTGACTGATCGATCACAGATACGAGTTATAAAGATACCTCGTAGGACATCGTGACAACGTTATGGAGTCCTAAATGTTTAAAAACATTCGGTGCCAGGTCGTGGATTGGAAGTCCATAGTGTTCCTAGAGTCGATTCTTTTGACTATCGACTGTCTCTTGAGATTAAGGCAGTTTTTGGGTGACTTTTGTTTCTTTCTCATGGTCGACCGTAACAGGAGGCTAAGCAGATTTTTATTGGGTCATTTCATACTGTGCTTGTATCTGCTGGATTTGAGTTGAAGAAAATATCCAACCTTTATCAGGTTTTGTTATTTCTCAGGGCCACTCGAGGAGTTGTAACTGAAATGCACGGCCATGCTCGAATAATGATTCGTTTATTAGTTAACTTACTCTCTAGTCGGGAAAACCACTCTTGATATTGATCACTTGTAAAATACGACCTTTGTGAATACGGACTTTGCAAATTGTTTTACATTGAGTGGAAAAACTTTGGATATGAGAATCGATTATCGCACATACACTTGTGAGGACAAGTGGGAGATTGTTGGAGCTAGTGTCCTCCACAATTTGTGTGATAACGTGTATAAATCTCTTACAGGTTCACAAGGTATACTTAGTATTCTTATCAGTTGATTAACGTTTATCGATAACGGTTGGCTTGCTAGAAGTTTGACGTTATTGTCATTTTAATGGCGGTGATCAAATGGTCCCTAAAAGTCACACCTAAAGGATGTGTTTGAGAGATATGATTATATGAAAAATATAATCATATTGATGCCTTATATGACTAAAAGGTTAGTCGATGTATATGACTAAAAGGTTAGTCAATGTAATGATGATACGATTATTTAATACGATTAAATAACACTAGCTGAGACGAATTAAATGTTAATTCGTAATTGAATATAAACTGTTATATCTAATTGATGTATATAATGTAATTATTTAATACGATTAAATAATTTAAGCTTAAACGAATTAAATGTTAATTCGAAATTAAATATAAACTGTTATATTTAATTAGCAAATTATAAATATACGATATTTATAGTTGACGTATATATTATACGATATTGTCATAATAAATGATGTCATACAGGTATTAATAAATCGACTACAAAATGTTGTATGGACTTATTAATATGTGACAACATAAATGACAATAATAATACATACACATATTATACATTAAATAAATAAAAGGAGGAAGACTCCTATCGGGACTCCACTTCCTAATACAAGTAGAAGAAGAAGAGGGAAGATTCCTCCTTCTACCCTACTATTACTTGCACGTCCAAATAGGAGAGGAGGAGAGTTTTATATAAACTCTTCTTCTCTACTTTCTCATCATCACAATTACAATAACTGGTGTTCATTCTAGCACAAGAAAAGGCCTTTCTCAGAACATCTTGGGTGCAACGATTAGGAGAATATCGATCTCGATATTTGTTCTTAGGCCATATTGCTAGGACCAAGGGTTGATTCTAATCTTTATGCTTTTCGTTTATGACTCGTATTTAATATATTATAATTTCGTTATAATCCTTAAATTTCATGTTGAAATATACCGATATTTCCCACATTATCAACCAGTTCAGTTTCTTTCCCCATAGCACTATTAAACTGTAGCATGAATCCACTCTGTTGGCCATCAGGTATCATAGTCTCATGCCTAGTAATTCTAGTGATAACACGAGCAGGAGTGAATAAAGCTCCATAGTTTAAAGTAACAGGAGTATTTGCTGGAGTCTCTTCCCTCTCCTTGTCTTTCAATAAATTATGTTGTTCATTTATCCTACCTATGCTCTTTAGTAATGTTGGAAATTCAACCTGATCATTCATCCTCGTAGCATCTTCCTTCCTTCTCCAGACTTGCTTTTGAGCAACTGGCATTTGTAATGGTTTAGAAAGAACTGGCATCCTGGTCTTCCAACAATCCTCCGACCTATGACCCATACCTCTACAAGCCTGGCACGTGATTGGGACCCAATAATATTCCACAACAACTCTGACTTCCAATCCTTTCTCATCCTCAAAGATGATCTGATTAGGGAACTGTTGGTCCACCTCAACCTCAACTAATATTTTTGCAAAGCCAAGCAGGGTTTTCATCTTAGTAATGTCATCAATTCTATGAAATTTACCTGTTAGTGAGGCCAATTTCTCCAAACATTTATCCCCCCAGAACTTCAAGTCCAGTCCAACAAATTTAACCCATATGGGCACAGACTTAACAGAGACCTTATCCATTCTTACAGCGGGATTCCATGGTCTGAGAATGACTGGTTTACCATCCAACAGCATAATACCCTTATTCAAAACCAATTGCTGATGTTCTAGTTCCTCAAATCTAACCATAAATAAGCCATTAGGAAGAAAGGAAATCTTAAACACTTTATACTCCTTAAGAGTCCTACGAAGGAAACCTTCTAACACCATTCGAGGAGGATTTGCCCCTTTAACATAACCATAGACAGCAGAGGACCAGTACTTAAGCTCATCTTCAACATCCTCCAAAGTAAGCTTAAGAATATTACCTTTTGGTACTACTTCATCCAACTCACATTCTGCAATTGACTCCAGTTTTTCCTCACGGGCTCGATGCATCTCTTGTTTCTTCCTTTTAGACACAACCTCCTGGTCATTGATCCTCCTGTCCATCTTCACTCGTTCTTTGCTCCAGTTGTTCCTCTTGGAGACGTTCTTGAACTGCATTCCTCGCCTCTGAAATGATAGTCTCAATATTCTCCATCGTTGCTCTTTGCAGGCTGTTACTTTCAAAATTTCTGTTATTATTACTATTTGAAATACTAGTTGATAGAATTCTCATATAATAATAGTTATCATGGTAGCATTGGCATGACACCTTTTTAAGCATTGTATGGAAGGAAGTGTATGAGCCCTTTATGTTGGGACGATAAGTCTGATGCGGTGGCATTAGGACCCGACATGATTCAAAAGATGGTGGCTCAAGTGTAAGTAATTTGGCAAAAGATGAGAGCTGCCGAGAGAGACAGAAAACTTATGCTGACTTGAAGAGGAGTGATATAGAGTTTGCTGCGGGAGATAAGGTGTTGTTTAAGGTGTCACATATGAGGGGTGTGATGCATTTTGGGAAGAGAGGGAAGCTTAGTCAGAAGTTTATTGGGCCTTATGAGAATTTTAGACAGAGTTGGGGAAGTGGCTTATAGGCTTGCGTTACCACCAGCATTAGATAGGGTCTATAATGTGTTCTATGTCTCACAATTGAGGAAGTATGTAAGTGACCGTAGTCATATCTTAGAGTATGAGACGATGGTGATTGATGAGCAGTTACCTTATGTGGAGGTGCCTCAAGGGATAGTAGCTAGGAAGATGACGAAGACCAGACATGGTGAGAGTGTTTTAGTTAAGGTGTGGTGGTCTAATCACAATATTGAAGAAGCTACCTGGGAGACTGAGTCTGCAATGAAGGAGAAGTATCCATACCTATTTGATTAGGTACGTCGGTTAGGGGACGTAACACTTTTTTTGGGGGGTAGAATGTAATACTGCGACTTTAATTTGCATTTTATTAACATTGTATCTCGTTTTATCTGTTTTGGTTTGTTGGTTTCTTGAGTAGTGTGGTGAACTTCGGGACGAAATTCATTTTAAGGAGAAAAGATTGTAATACCTCGCATTTTTTTTATTGCATTTATGTATTGTTCTAAGTTACTGCCTAACTCTAATTCTAATATATAAAAATAATAAAATATTAGGAAGTGGGTTTCCTAGAAGTTTCCTATATTATTCCAACTCCCTGTATAAACTTTCATCCATACTCTCATCACATCTTTATTCATTATTGCAAACCCACATAAAATTAAGAGAGAGAGACAAGGAAACTAGAGACTAGCATATTCATCCCTTAGAATTAATTGGTAAGTTCATAATTCTCATCTTCTAATCACATGGTTATTTATAATTATAATTTATTCGGGGGCTTGATTAAATTGTTTAGGGTTTAATTAGGGTGCTAAATTATGATTGGATTAAGTTAGTAATTTATGTTATTGTGTAATTTAGGAGACGGATTTCAAGAGAAGCGATTTTAATTTATTATTGCTTGAGAAGATTGCTAAAAGGGTAGGAAACTACTCAATCTTTTACGATTAATTGCCTTTATTCCTGAAAAGACGAATTTTGTTGTCTTAAAGTGGAGGAATTGTTGCCTTGACAGGTTTACAATGATATATGATACCTTGTGATATTAAAAGTTGTCTTGCGATTTTATTGTTGGTAATTGAGAATATTGATATTATTATTGTTGGAGATGGAAATTTCTATGAGGCAAATATTGGTAGGCCAGGCACAACAGCGGTTGTGGTCCTGAGATTGGTAGCACATGCACGGGATGTCGAAGGTCCGTGGTCCTGGGATATTTGAGTAGGCCAGGCACGGTGGTGTTCGGGTTGTTATAGTGGGCCTGCAGACCCGCGCCACTGTGCGGCGTGTGGTATTTGTGATTGGGAGATTGTGATGTGGTGCAGAATTATGTATTATTGTATCATGATATTGTGATTCCAGGAATGGTTATAACAATATTATTTGTTATTGTTGTTTAGTTTGCTACTCAACCTTTGGGTGACTTTTTTATTTCTTTTGATCAAATAAATTTGGTGCCTGCTTTAATTGATGGCATCCTGCAACGAACCATTTAATATTTCTGGTTAAATGGGGAGCAGATAATAATAGCAGCTAATTTATTAGCAGTCTTGGATGCTGGGAAGGGATGGCACGTGAGGGGTCAATCTTTGAGTCTAGATCACCATTAGTTTAGATAGACATTGTATTTATTTGGTATTCTTACGCTGGCTTTTGTAATCTAATTAATTATCAATTATTCGGATTTTTTTAGGAAATCTTAAGGCATTTCAATTAAAGTACTTTGTTTTGTTACTTTGTATTCACCACCTCAGGCAATTGAGATGATAATAGTCTTATTTAATCGAGAATGTCTTGCCAAAGGCTCTTGATTAAATGGGGGTGTTACAGCTATGATATGATCGTTCTTATCTTTTCTCCCTTTTTCTTTCTTTACTTCTTGTCATATGAGAAGTTTGGAGGAATATATTGATTATTGTGATGCGGATTTTGATTATTTGGGGGTTGTGTGAACCTATGTGTTGTTAGGAGATTGCATTAGAATTTATGTCGTGTAGTTTATTAGAACATTTGCATTAGTTTTGTATATATTCCTTAATATTAGATCATGGCACGTAGTTGCATCTAAGTAAATAATTTTGAATGCCTAATTTGGAAATTTGACAAGCATAGGTAGGCCAATGTAGATACTCTTTTTACTTAGCAATTTGTCTTCTAAAATAGATTTGAAACTCCCTTCGTTGTGTTATTTTAGTATTATTTCGGTCCATTTCCTAGAACGTAGTCAAGGGCGTGCATTTGACCATTTTGACCACCCCCATGATGTGATAATTCCTTGGTGACCGCTTTCCTAGGTGACTCTCGAGGCCATATAACTCCCCAATCACCACATGCTTTCTTCACTTTTCACAAAAAAAAAAGGAAATACACCATCACAAATTCAAAAATTGAGTTCAAACATATATGAGCCAAAAGCTTGAAATTTTTTCATTCGTCTTATGACTGTCCTAGCTTTGGGAGTGCAAAAGGAGACTTTTAGGTTCTTCTAGAGTACCCTCACTACATATGGGGTCGCTCTCGATGTTGTTTCGGCGAGGATTTGCCTATTGTTGGTCTCCGCCACACACCTTTTGCTAGGCTACTTTGCTTCCAGAAGCACCCAAATCATGCAAAATTCCAAAAAGAAAACGAAAAGAAATCACAAAAATGCCAAAAAATGTAAAAATATCAAATAAGAACTCAAACATTTCTTTCCTTACATTAATTGATGACTACACTCTCCTTACATGGTTGAGAGGGGACGACCCTTCCTTTCAGTTAGCGGAGGGGCGGAATTCTGAACCTATAGTGTTTTCTATCATCACGGGGTTCTCACTTTCAATCTCACCTTATCACCCTTGACGAAGTATCCTAGTGAATGTGAACGAATGTACTAGTTTTACACAACGAGGAGGTGATTCATCTCTATAGTCTTAGACTTAGTTTTTTTTAAAACTAGTAACTACGTAGGAATATTTATGGTTGAATTTTTTCCATTTTAAATGATTTCCGACACATGAATGAGGCATGTGACCATTTCTTTATGTAGATGCATTCGTGTTCTACTCGCGTGCTTAATTGCCTAGGATGCATACAAGTTTTGACAAAACCCCATTTGCCTTGTAAGAGGGTATCCTACCTCATGGGTACCTTGTTGTGAGTTGAAAAGACAGAGCAAGGCCCGTTAATTGCCTTGTATCAATTATGTTATTAGCTTAGTTTAAATAAGGGTCGTGACTTTGTTCATTCTTACTCGGGACGAGTAAGGGTTTGGTTTGGGAGATTTGATATATTGTCATTTCACCCTATTTTTCCGCCTTTATTTTCCCTATTTGGCCTGCCTTGGGCGCTCCCTAGAAGCGTTTTTCTATGTTTCACGTTCCTCTACCACTTTTCTAGTTTATACCTAGGTTTTTCAAGTAAACCGTCACTTAGGGCAGATTCTACCTAGCATTGATTGACCGAGAGTACGATAGACCACTCGGAGAGTAAACAATAAAGGGGATACGATGTCGCTGGCGTGACCTGCATCTCACGGCCGTGAGATGCCTTTACAAAGCGAAGAAACTCAAGACAAAGCCGTCACGGGCGTGACCCAGATGTCACAGGCGTGAAATTTAAGTCACGAGCGTGACACATCTCATATATGTTGGCTTGTTCCTGCCTAACATGTCACGGCCGTGACATGCACTTCACGAGCGTGACACCCCAAGTCACGCATGTGACTCCCCTGTCACGCCTGTGACTTCTCCAGCCCAATTGTCTTTTCCAAGCCTGTCTCCCGTCTCTTTTGGAAACCTATATATACCCCCACTTTTTAATATTTTAGACACGGAACCCTAGATATGATACTCCATCTATATTAGTGTTAACTTCTCTTAATTACGTCGGTTTAAGCTTAATATTGGGTTAATTAGTCTACCAAGTTAGTTTTAGCCTTTGAACTTGGATTGTAACCAAAGATTTGTAACTCAATCTTTGTTATTCTATCAAAGTTCTCACCTTTATCTTAAGTTCGTATAATTACTTTTTTCTAATCTTGTCTTTCATTAAGTTTTCCTTTTAATCTTTGTTGTTTATTCATTGTTAATTAGAGAGTGTTAATTGTTGTTACTTTCCTTGTACAATCCTTTATTATTGTTAAAACTCATTTGAATATGTGTGAGTAATAACCTTGCTAGGGTAAGTGGGGGATTATGGGTTCAAATATGAGTTTATATAAGAAGTTGTTGGGTGAAATTGTTGATTAATTGTCTTGTCTCCAACCTTTGCTTATAACATGATTGATGAAATGCTTGTGTGAACTTGCATGAATCTTTCTCTTGTTTCAAATGTCATAAGATCGAGAGTCGTGGTTATTCATAATACCGCTAGGTTGGCACATCAGATCTAGTGCATGCGATAGCTAGTTAGAGACGGTGTAAGGAGGAATTGTAAGACCAAGCCTCAATTCGCTATTCCTAGACTAGGTGACCTTTCGACTACTAGAACTAACTCTATTATTTGACTCATGCTACCCAAATGAACCTACTCACCCTATTCTTTCCTTTTATTGATAAATACTCGACTTTCTTACCTTAGACTTGTCTTACTTGTTGTTTTCAATCATTTTATTTATTGTTTCTTAGTTTAGACAAAAATCAAAACCCAAATTACTTGTGACTTGCAATTACTTTAGTAGACATTTCTAGGTAATTTTGAGCACCAACCGTCCCTAAGATTGACATACGTAATTACGTACACACCTTCTATACTTACATCAGAAGTATAAGTACTTTCTTACTCTAGTTTATGATTATTTAAGGGGGACTTGGGTCTACCTTCTAGAGTTCAAAAGTCAAGCCTATGATTATCTAAAGGAGTTTTATTAATTTTATAAAAACTCATTTCAACAAGAAAAATAAGGTGATAAGGTCAGATAATGCATTGGAATTTGATGATAAATTTTGTAAGGAATTATTTGCGTTAAATGGCATTATTCACCAAACATCCATAGCTGACAGACCCCAATAGAATGGGTCGTGGAAAGAAAACATAGGCACTTACTTGAGATAGGAAGAGCCTTAAGATTTCAGGCATGACTTCCTTTGCGATATTGGGGTGATTGCATTATCACTGCTGCATACATAATAAATAGACTCCTTATACCTCTGATCCAAAATAAAACGCCCTATGAAATGTTACATAACAAAAAGCCTGAGTATTCCCATCTCAAGATTTTTGGATGCCTCACTATTATGGCATACAATCCTGAAAGACATAGGGACAAATTTCAAGCAAGAGGCATTCCACGTATTTTTATTAGATATCCTACACATAAGAAAGGATAAAAGGTGGAAGAATTGCATACTAAGAGGAGATTTGTGACAAGGGATGTGATCTTTTATGAACATGTGTTTCCTTATAAAAAGAGGTCAAGACACTCAGTTCATGCATCCATGCCCTGTGTCCATGCCAATTGAAGAGCAAGACCCTGCCATTCCCGTTGAAGACCTTACCAGCTGTTCAACTCATCCTCTGACAAATAACATGAGTCATGATAATTCAGAGGATAGAGGACAAGCATCACAATTTCATGAAAAACATGTTGTTACAGGTGTACAAAGACGGTCAGACAGAGAAAGGAGACAGCCTGAATGAATAAAACACTTTGTCATTCCCTCTACCAGCAAAGCCACTCAAGAAAACACTGTTATAGCCTCTGGGGTTACTGACACTTAATTGCCACAAACCTTTGCTAATATGGTCTCCATTCTTGTGCAACAAGAGGAACCCACGCACTTCACTGAAGCAGTATAACAAACAGAATGGTGAGTGCCATAAATGGCGAGCTGAATGCCCTAGAAGAAAACTAGACCTGGTAAATAATAAGCCTACCACGTGGGAGAAAGCCATTGGGTGCAAGTGGATATATAAAGTCAAATACAAACCCGATGGGGGCATTGAAATACATAAGGCTAGATTAGTAATCAAAGGGTGCAGACAACAATATGGTGTGTACTACTCTGAGACTTTTGCTCATGTGGCAAAGATGACAACTGTTAGATATCTCTTAGTAGTGGCCGCAATGAAAGGGTGGTATTTATACCAAATGGATGTTAGTAATGCCTTTTTGCATGGCGATTTGCAAGAAGAAGTCTACATGAATTTACCACTAGGGTACACTGGTGTTGGAATAAGAATTACACAGGGTCAACATGTTGTCAAAATTCTACAACAAGAATTACACTGGTGTTGGAAAATATCATTGTATGGACTCAAGCAAGCACCTACACAGTGGTTTGCTAAGATATCTACAGCCTTACTTCAATTAGGATTCACCAAGTCTCACTCAGATCATGATGAGTGTTTTAATACCGCAAGTGTACGGCTGACGTTGTAACACTTGAGAGTCGATTTCCACGGAGAGCAAAGTGATTAATAGTCGGTTTCAAGGAAAGTTCAGTTAAGTCGGTAAAAGGAGATGTTTGATTTTAACTAGTGACAATTAAATGCAATAAGTAAAATTTAGGCTAAAATGCAAACTAAACAATTAAGCTAGGAAAAGAACGGGATTAAATCAAGATTAAGGGAAGTAGGGTCCGATCAATTCTTATGTCATAGATTACAACGGTGGATGGTTTATCTACAAGTGGTGATTTGCGAGTTCAAGTGGGACAATGTCATCTAAACTAACTACCTAACTCTTCCGGGTACAGGTAGCCTCTAAAGTCGATAAAGGGTCTCATTCCCATGGATAACCCTTACACGAATCTTAGGCATTCCGGGTCAACATCCATGTCCCGACTACGGTTTTTCCCACTCCTATGGATGAAATCCCAAAGCCGAACGGTATAGCCTCTTTAGAAGGGTCTCACTCCCATGAATTACCCAATTAGAGGAGAAACCCAAGCCCACCTAAGACCACTCTAACTAGCCCAACTCCCATTGATACCCAATTAAAACATGGAAGGTTAAACAAGGGTGAATTCATATAAAACTCTACCAAAAACCATCACCCACAATACCACCACATTTTAATTTAACCAATCACCAAGTAAAACCCATTATTTAGACTTAATCGAACCCTAGATGGGGGATTACTTACTACTCATAGTAACAATACATAAACGATTTGTAAAGATGATGTCTTTAACACTTAACATTGTAAAGGGGGATTTTTACTAGATAACATGCAATAACCCAATTGATAGGAAAAGAGACTAACAATACAAAGATTCAACAACAACTAAACATAAAGGTGGAACCTTTATGAGCAAGCTAACTTAAAATTCAAAACTTTAAGCACATAAAATGAAAGCACAAAACAAAGTAAAGAAAGAGAAAAGAAATAATACCAACTATGAAGAACAAATAAGAACAAGAGAAACTAGGAAGAGTAATAAAGCTTGAGTCTTGAGAAATAGATGAAAATAGATGAACAATGGATCTAATTACAAGGGGAGTAGTTGAGTTTTTCTCTCTCTAGAAAGCTAAAAAATGAAGTGTGTCCATAGAGTTTCAGGTTTGGGTTATTTATACAAGAGGCAAAAACACGCAAAACAAGGTCGTTTAAAGGACGGATGAGTTGTGCTCAAACTTGAAGCAGCGCACGGTCAGAATTGAGGAACGCACGGTAGGAACCGCACGGTCTTATAGTTCCTGGAAGACATCACTTGAGTTAGGCACGGTCAGAACCGCACGGTCAACCCTTCCCTGTTTTAGTTGCGCACGGTCGAATAGAGCAACGGACGGCCGAGCTTTTCTTCCTATTTTCGCCTTTTTTTCCTTCCTTTGTTGAATCATGGGTTGTTTGGTTAGTCCATGGGCCTTCCTTATTCCAAGTTGTGGGCATGTTGAGTCGTCCATATTGTTCCTAAACAACGCCAAGAGACAAAAATACCAAACTACACACCCGAAAGATGGGTTTTACGTATTTAAAGCATTTAAACATGATTCAAATATAAAGCATATAAGAATAGGCAATAAATAACACAATTATTAGCACAAAAGCGTACAAATAATGCGGTTATCATATCACTCTTTGTTTGTTTAAAGGAAAAATAGATCATTCACAGTTGTGTTAGTATATGTGGATGATATGGTAATCACAGGAGATTGTGCATTACAAATTAACAAATTAAAGGTCATGCTAGCCAGTGTGTTTCATATGAAGGACCTAGGAAACTTATCCTATTTCTTAGGCCTTGAAGTGGTGAGAAATGATCAAGGGATGTTTGTATCTCAACAAAAATAGAGAGCTGGGATAATTAAGGAGTTTGGTATAAACAAGCTCAGATCTTTAAGGGTCCTTCTTGATGGTCACAACAAGTTGGCACTCACCATCTACAAGGTTACTTGGATATTTTTCCTCCTAAAAGATCTAGGAATTTCCAAATTGGACTCAACTATCCAAAGATGTGACAATCAAGCTGCCACTGCCATTGCAACCAATCCTATACAACATGAAAGGAGAAAGCACATTGAGATAGACTGCCATTTCATCAGAGAGAAGGTAGCTAATGGCTTTTATGAATCAGATTGCAGATGTTCTGACAAAGCAGCTAATTGCTACTCAGTATGCCAGACTTTTGAGCAAGTTGGGAGTGATGGAAAGTTCACACTCTCATCTTCATGGGGAGTGTAAAATGGAGGTCCAAAAAGATGTTGAAAAGCATATAGAAAGGGGCAGTCCACAAGTATTCAAGCCCAATTAGATAGTCAGGAAGTTCACGCAGGAGTACACAAAATAACTCAGTAAAAGGATATATGGGTTGGTAGAATATGAGAGATGGATGGATGAGATTAGAAGCATTAATACACTCACTTACTACTAATTAGGGGTAATTTGAATTTCTGAAAATTTAGAACAAGTTTTTGTCACTTTATCACAAATTTATGTACCTTAAGTTTTTAACGAATGTAACTTTAGCCCTTTAAGGTGTAACTTTATACTAATTTAATCATTTTCGAGTGTAACTTCAGCCTTTAATAGTGTAACTTTATGCTAATATAGTTCATTTTATATATTAATATAGATTTATGTAATTTTTTTAAAAACAATTATGTAATTTTGGTCTTTAACACGTGTAACTTTAATATTTTGCAAGTGTAACTTTAGTCATTTAAGGCTATTTTGTATATAAAAATTTTAAATTATGTAACATAAGGTAATTTTGAATATATTAATTTGATTTTATGCAATTTTATGTAACTTAAATATAAAATTAGGTAACTTTAGTCAAATTTTATGTAACTTTAGCCAAAGTTTATGTAACTTAAATAAAAGATTAAGTAACTTTAGCCAAACTTTAGGTAACTTTAGCCAAACTTTATGTAACATAAATAAAAAATTAGGTAACTTTAGCCAAACTTTGTGTAACTTTAGCCAATATTTATATAACTTTAGCCAAATTTTATGTAACTTTAGTATTTTTCCTGTAACTTTAGTACAAGCCGATGTAACTTTTCTTTCTCCCATCGACCTCCACCAACAACTACAATGACAGCACTACCAACTGGGCACCACCACCGTCCACCCACCTACGACCCCCATCACGCGTCCTTACCACAACAGCCCGTCACACCCCCGCACCACCACCACAACAAACCCGGCTGACCCACGCACGGCCAAAATTTGAAGGAAAAAACAACAAAAGGCTCCTACCACCAACACAACACCACATCTGAAAAAAAAGGCGAAGGAGGAGGGTAGACGGACGACGAGTGGCGGCGAGTGGAGAGAAGGGAGGATGTGAGAGAGGAGGGAAGTCGAGAAAAATAAGAGGAGGAAAGGGCGGCGGCGATGGCTGCGAGTGGCCTGGAGCGGAAGAGAGGCCGAGAGGAAATGGCCGCCGAGACTTGGTGGCGGCTGGAGGAGCACAAGAGGAGGAAGAGGGAATGTGAGAGGAGGTGGCGGCTGGAGGACAACGACGGTTGTGGCGTCGAAGGCGGAGTAGATGGGTGTGGCGGCTTTGGGTGTGGCGGCGTCGGGTGTGGTGGCAGGAAAGGGTGGTGGTATTTTTTTTAGGTTGTAGAAAGAGGGAAGAGAGAGAGTAAGATGAGAGATGAGAGAGTGTGAGAAACTGAAAAGTGGATTAGTGGTTAGGGTTTTTTGTCTTTTATATGTAGGCATTTTATTAGGTTTTAATCTTAACCCTCTATTTTTTTGATCCAATGGTGTAGATTAGGACTTATGGACTCACCTAAGACAGGTGGACTTATGTGATCTCATTTCTATATATATAAATAGATCATGTAAGTTCACCATTTTAAGTCGAGTCCCTAAGTCCTTATCTAAACCATTGGATCAAACAAATCTATGGTCAAGATTAAAACAAAATAAAAAGGCTTAGTATATAAGCTACTAAACCCACCCAAACCCTAATCAACTTCACACAAACCGTCTTCCCCCCTCTCTCTCTCTTCTTTCTCTCTCCACTTCTCTCTGCCGCCCTACTCCCTCTTCCTCCTTCCTCACACCACCGCTCTCCCTCCTCCTCCTTAATCACATCGTCTTCATGTCTGCTCCTCCTCCCTCTGTCGTTCTCCTCACCCCAAACCGCGTCCCTCCTCACGCCGCACCGCCTCCCTCCTCCCTCTTCCTCTTTCGTCACTCCACCGCTCTCCCCTCTCCTCCTTCCTCACGCCGTCCTCCTTTCTCCTCCTCCACCCTCTATCGTCCTCCTCACGCTGCACCACCGGCCTCCTTCACCCTTCACACTCCCGGCCACCCTTCTCTCTTAGCAGTCTCCTCCTCCCTCGGCCGAGTTCCGCCGCCTCTTCATTTTTTTTTTCAGATCTGGTTTTTTCCAGATCAGTTCTATGGTGGGTTTTGTTGCGGTTTTTTTAGTGAAGGGAGGTAAATAGTGGGTCTGGTGGGTGGCGGTGGGTCGTTGAGGGGAGGTGGGTGTCGAGGAGGTCGTCGTGGGGTGGTAGGGGTGTTGGGGAAGTCGTTGAGGGGAGGTGGGTGTTGCGGTTTAGGTGGATTCAAATCGGTTATTTTTTCAGATTTGTGTAGTGGTCTGTCGTGGTGGTGGTTAATGTCGTGGTGGTCGCTTATTGGTGGTGTGGCGGTATCCGGCGTGTTTGGGACTGTTGCGGTGGTTGGAACTAAAGTTATTAAAATTACATACACTTGACTAAAGTTACACCATAAAGTATTATAGTTACGATAAATTAGACTAAAGTTACAAAACATTAGACTAAAGTTACATTTTTAAAGAACTAAAGTTTCATAAAATTGGACTACAATTGCATAAAACTGGACCAAAGTTACAAAACATTAGACTAAAATTACAAAAAGTTAGACCAAAGTTGCATGACAATTGACAAAAGTTGCATAAAGTTTGATTAAAGTTACTTAAAATTTGCATATATTCAAATTAATATATTCAAAATCAAATTATATTACATAATTTCATATTTTTATATGCAAAAGGGCCTTAACAAACTAAAGTTACACTTGGAAAAGACTGAAATTACACTTATAAACGAATAAAATTACTTAAGTATTTCATAAAATTACATAAACTAAAATTAATATATAAAATACTTTATATTAACTTAAAGTTACACTATTAAAGGTTGAAGTTACACTCAAAAATGAATAAATTAGATAAAGTTACACTGTCAAAAGTTGAAGTTACACTCGTAGTAACAATTCCAAATAGAAAACTACTTTCTAGGGAATGATGAGAGAGAAAGATCTCTACTTTCTAGGGTTCTTGATTTTTGTACAATGGCAGAAAATAATTCAGCTAATCATTCTCTTGGTAAAACAATTCCAAATAGTAATAATAATAGTTCCTTAAATAATACTCAATCAACTAATAGAAATATTACTCTTTATAGTAACAATAACTCGCGAATGGCAGAGATCCAAAAGACTCAAATGGAGGTTCACACCAGACTGCAAGGTCCTTATGATGGAAAGGACTCGGAATGCCCTGAACCAAATGACACATGGAAGAAAGTGGTGTCGCGTATGAAGAAGCAGGAACACAGTCGTGCTAAAGATGGGAAATTGGACTCCATTAATGAAACTGAAGTAGTTGCAGATTCTCCGAAAGGTAATAACCTTAAATTGTCTCTTGAAGATGTTCAGGATGAAATAAACGTTTGGTCCTCTGCAGTATATGGCTATGCATGGGGTCAAATCCGCCTCGAATGGTGCTTGAAGGTTATCTAAAAAGGACTTTAATAGATTATGATGTATCCAAAATTGCTTTTTTACCAAATGGACTTTTTCTTGTAAGGTTTGGGACGGTTGAATATCAGAAATTGGTGCTGAATAGGGGTATTATACTATTTGATGGGAAACCTGTTATTCTCAGGTCGTGGGATGAGGAAGTGAAGATGACCAAGGTGTCGGTTAAGACTGTTCCCATATGGATTAAATTGGTTGGTCTTGATTTAAAGTTCAGGGGTGAGGAATGCCTTGCAAAGCTAGCGTCAATAATAGGGAAATTCATTAGGGTTGATGAGATTAGTCTGATGAAAACATTATTAGGTTTTGCAAAGGTATTAGTGGAGGATGAAGTTGATCAAATCTTTCCTGATAAGATTGTGTTTCAGGATGAGAAAGGGCAGGAAGTGACTCTGGCTGTACAATATGAATGGGTTCCTATTACTTGTCAAAAGTGCAAAGGAATGGGTCATAGTCTTGAGAAGTGTAGGAATAGTGGCCTTACTGCTATCCCTGAACAACCTAAATGGCAAGCTCCAAGAAAGCAGATTTGGAGGAGGAAAGAAGCTCTTGCTCTTGTGCTGGATCAGGCTGAATTTCCTAGTTTGCCAGTTGGTGGGAAGACTTCAGCTACCAAAACCATAGAGTTGGAGAAAGCAGGCCCCTCTAATACGAAGATACCAGTTTCTACACTAATGAATTTGCAATACATCTCTTTATTCACACCTGCAAGAGTCATTACACGGCTTACAAGACATGAAACTAGATTGATTGGTGGACAAGATACTGGTTTTGTGCTGGCATTTAACAGTGCACTAGGGTAGTCGTCTGAAATGGTGGACAAAGGAGGTGGGGATGGGGATGGCTTACCCCATCATGAATAAAATTGGAGTTTGGAACATCAGGGCCTGAACAGTGAGCTGAAACAAAAATATATGAAATGGTATTTGCATCAAATTGATGTGGATATATTTGGGCTACATGAGACAAGGGTAAAATATGTGTCTCTATATAAAGTAGCTGGAAATTTTTGTAATGGATGGTCTTATATTACTAACAATAACTTCCATAATAAAGGGAGAATATGGGTGATTTGGAAGGATCAAAAAATTCAGGTTGATGTATTGGAAATGTCTGCACAATACATCCATTTAAAGGTTAAAAATATCAATGATAATAACCAGTTCTATATTACTTTTGTGTATGGGTTCAATAAGCCTGAAGAGAGAACTCCTCTTTGGGAGGACTTAATTAGACTGAATGTGGTGGATCCTTGGATTATTTTGGGAGATTTCAATAATGTTTTGCATGCTAATGAGAAAATTGGGCTGCCTGTCAGGGACTCTGAGACTTTGCCTTTTCAGAAGGTCATTGATGATTGTGAATTGCAGGATATCAAGACTATGGGGGCTTTCTTTATTTGGAATAATAAGTAACCTAGTGGGACAAGAGTTTTTAGTAGGATTGACAGAGTGCTAGTAAATGATGGTTGGATCCAAAGCTGACCTAACTACTATGCTTTCTATGGACCTAAAGGTGATTTTGATCATTGTCCTTGTCTTATTGAAGAAGGGGGTGTTATTAGTAGTAATAAGAAACCTTTCAAATTCTTTAATATGTTGAGCAAAGTTGGTGATTTCCAGAAGGTAGTGAATAGAGGGTGGGCCAAACAGATTAATGGTACCTACATGTTTCAGGTGGCCAAGAAGCTAAAGTTGCTCAAACCTATGCTTAAGAAGTTGAATAGGGAATTGTTCTCGGATATAGAGAGGAATGTTGATATTGCTCTTGAGGTGTTGATAAATTGCCAAAAAGACCTACAAGCAGATCCTCATAACTTAGAGCTTATGGATAAGGAATATCAAACTAGGGGTAGCTATGTAATGCTTGCTTAGGCTAAGGAGGAATTCTTGAGGTAAAAGAGGTAAATGGATAAGGTAAATGGACAACCTTATGGATATTTTCAGGGTAAAAGAGGTGTCAGACAAGGTGGTCTCTTGTCCCCTCTTTTATTTACCTTGTGTATGGAGTACCTCAGCAGGATCTTACAGGTTATAGGTGATATGAAAGGATTCAACTGTCATCATCTTTGTAAAGGGCTTAAGTTGAACCACTTGATGTTTGCTGATGATCTACTTTTTTTTTTTGCAAGGGAGACATCAAGACTATCTTTATGCTGATATAAGGCTTCAGAAGCTTTTCAAAAGCTTTTGGTTTGCAGATTAATAATGAGAAATCTGAGATCATCTTGAAGGGTGTAGATAATGACAATGAGGACTTCATTATTGCTCATACTGGTTTTAGGAAAGGCTCTCTACCTTTCAAATACCTTGGAGTGACAATCTCTAACAAAAGGTTATCAAAACTTGATTGTAATGTGCTGGTTGAGAAAATGATTGCCAGGATTAAGGGTTGGAACAAGAGAAATATTTCCTACACTGGCAGATTAACTTTAGTTAAATAAGTTTTGAACACTCTACATAATTATTGGGGTCAAATTTTCATCCCCCCTTATAGGTGTGATTGATAAACTCAAGGCTATGTGCATGAATTTCTTATGGGAAGGGGGGGAGCCTATTCCAAGTCCCCTTTAGTATCTTGGTCTACACTTTGAAAAGGAAAGGATCAAGGGGGTCTAGGTATTTTTGATTGCATGCTTTGGAATATTGCAGCAGTGGGTAAATTGGCTTGGTGGATCCTTGTGAAGAAAGATCATCTTTAGATCAAATGGATTGATAAAATCAATCTCATAGGGAGGGACTGGCTTACCTATGAACCTAAATCCTCTAGTTCATGGGCATGGAGGAAGATATGTATAATCAAGAACTCTTTTAAGATAGGGTTTTCACAAGGACTTTGGCCTGATGATGATGATGGATATACTATTTCCAAAGGCTACAGCTGGTTCAGTGAAGTGGATGAGGTGAACCCCCTTGGTGCAGAATTGTATGGAACAGAATGAATATTCATAAACACAACTTTATCTACAGGTTACTCTGCCAAGAAAGTTTGCTCACTATGGACAGGATTCAGAAGATGGGATTTGGAGGGGATGCTACATGTTTTCTTTGTGGTGACAGTTCTGAAAATCACCTGCACTTGTTTTCTGAATGCTGCTATGCTAAAAGATTCTACAACTGCTTTGAAGATTTGAAGTTGATTCACCCTAAGGGAGGCTACACAGTCAATGCTATGCTAAAGATGAGATCACAGAATGGTTTCAGGAGGAAAGTTTACTGGTCTCTGTTTGTTGCCATTCAGTATGGGATATAGATGGTTAGAAACATATGCAGGGTGGACAGCTATATTACTAGGCCTGAGGCACTTCTGCAGGAAATCAAAAACCAGGCTAGACGAAGATTTATGCATATCCAATTGGGTACTATTAGATTGGTCGAGACAAAGGCTTAATGTAATGGTTTGGTGCTTGGTAGTTAATAGCTTAATTAGTCTTTTATTCTAACTCTTTGAGGTTATACTAGTTTGTATAAGTATTGGACTTGATTTGATTTTAATAGAACTTACATTTACACCAAAAAAAAAAAAAGAAGTTACACTCATAAAATAATAAAGTTACAAAAATTTGTCATAAAGTTACAAAAATTATGTTCAAGTTACAAAAATTCAAATCTTGTATTAATTAGTGGTACTTGAGTGTCTTTAATGTTTTTAATCTCATCCATCCATCTCTTGTAGAATCTAATGGTTTAGATGAGGACTTATGGACTCAATCAAATTTGTGGACTCATCTGAACTTATCTATATATATATATATATATATATATTATATATATATATATTATATATATAGAGATATATATAATATATATAGATATATATATATATATATATATATAGATTTAGGATCCGGTGGAAACGACTACTCAGTGGAAAAAGTGGAAACATACTACCCACCAAATTATTAACACCCGACATTACCCACCACATTCTAAACACATGACACTACTAACCCAACTATTAACAACACAGTACCCAACACCCACATATTAGTCCTCCCAATATACCACCGCCATAATCCCGCAATAAGCAATCATCGGTGACACTGATTTTCGGCACAGACCGGCTTTGAAAAGACGCTGGCAGCAATCCTACCGTTGTCGCCCTTATTCCGCATCCCACTTCAACTATTACCAATTTAACGAGTTGCACCACCGCAACCCATTAAACGTAGTCGAAAACTCATAAAACCCCACTTGCCGCCGCTAGAACTCCGTCGATATCCCACCGGAAGGAGTAGCATTTCACTGGCACCATCATTTTTGTCAATCAAATTGACCATCCGCAGCACCGTCAACTTCATTCGCACCACAAGAAATCTCCTCATTATCATCATAATCTTTGAATTCCCACTCACTATCATCAGATTCATCACTATTGGAGCTAAGAAATTAGTGTATATGGTTTAAATATTAATATACCTGAGATCAATTTTATTGTATCTAATGGCTAATTTTGTGTATCTAGTCACTATTTTAATGTACGTTAACATAGATATACAAAACTAGTGATTAGGTACATTAAAATTAGGTTGAGTTACATCAAAAATATCAATTAGATAAACTAATTACAATTGCTTGTCGCCGACAACAATGTAGGACCGGTGGAAGTGCAACTCACCTTTATTGTTAGCCATCATCCGGTCGACTCCTTGATGATGGTGGTCTGCGATTGTTGTTATTGATCCTAAGTGACTCGCCGGAGAAGCTTGGAAAAAGTGCATCTACACCTAGGATAGAGAATTGTGTCTTACTGACTCACCGGAGAAGGAATCAACATCATAGTGACTCGCCGGAAAGGCTTAATGGGACGGCGAAAAACATCTTCGATTGCGCCTGAGTGACTCACCGGAGAAGAGCAGCAAAACGAAGCGTCGACAGTCAGGGGTATGTCATCTCCGGCGGCGAGAGGCTGTCGACGGCGGTCAGGTAGATGGTTGGGACTAGTGTGTTTGGTGAAGGAAGCTAAGCATGTTAATAATGTGGGTAAGTGAAATATATGGACTTTGTTCAGTGATTTTGCAAATGAAGGTAGTGGGTATTAAATAAATGACTAATGAGTGTACATTTCCACTTTTTTCACCGAGTGGTCGTTTGCACCGGATCTTGACTCTATATATATATATATATATTATATATATATATATATACTATATATATATGTATACTATATATATATATATATATATATATATATATATATATTTATATAGGGGCGGGTTCCCGTGCGAACTGAAGTTCAATGCGAACTTACGAACTACCTTACAACTTACAAATAAGACCAACTTTAGATTCCACTGACATTTTTGTACTTCCCTTTTTCCCTAACCATCAACTTTCCTCTCCTTATCAACTTTCCCTCAACCTTCACTGACTACCACGCCAGTGCTTCGATGTCGGCTGCACCGGAGATGCTTCGGCGCGAGTTATCGCTTTGCCAACAACCTTGCTTTTTCCGCATTCCAAAGCGTTATTGCTCCGGCGACAGATTGTACGCGACCACCATCATGTTTATCTTTAACCGCCATTGTTGCAGCACCACTTCACTTCTCCGGCAACTCACTTAATCAAACTCTCACCGTTCATTTCCGACTTTCCGGCGCATCTTCTTTCTCAGACGAGTTAGTTACTTTAAACTTATTATTGATTCTGGATCTACTAGCTAATCGACTGTAAATTAAAGTGTCGGTGGTAATGGGGTCTTGGGTTGGTTGGTGACGATAAGGGTGGCGGCGAAAGGATATAGGTGACGATGATGTCATGTTTGTGGGTGGTTGTGATTCCGAATGTTGCCCCTTCTTTTCACCGGAGTTTCATCCTCACGGCTCACGCAATCTCCCCACTGACAAAGATACTATCATTAGAATAAATATATTATATGAAAACTAGAATGCTCTTGTGGTGACATGTTGTTGCTTGGTACAGAATTGACTACTACTCCTTCATAGAACTATTGTTTATTTTTTTTCTTATAAATAATGCAAAAGGCATCATTAAAATACAATGGTAAATTAGACTATACAGCAACTCTTAGTCTCTTACCAATAACTACAGAGTACTGGGCTACCATCCTCTATTTTCAAAGTTGTAGTTTACATTGATTAAAATTACAAAATGTACTCATTATTTTATATAATTATTTTAGTTTTTGAACGAAAAATAGTTAAATAACTTAAAGGAGTGTATCTGACTAGTTAGAGTAATGTATCTAACAATTTAAAATAGTGTATCTATCAAGTTAAAGGTATGTATCTGGCAACTTAATGGAGTGTATTTATTGAGCTAAAGAGATGTATCTAGCAACTTAAAAGAATATATCTAGCAAGCTAAATGTATGTATCTAGCTACGTAAAAGACTAAAGGAGTGTATCTATCGACTTAGAAGGATGTATCTAGTAACTTAAAGAATTTTATCTATCAATTTAGATAGATGTATCTAGCAACTTAAAGAAGTGTATCTTGCAAATTAAAGGTATGTATCTAACAACCTAAGGAAGTGTATCTACCTAGTTAAAGGGATGTATCTAACAACCTAAAGAAGCGTATCTACCTAGTTAGAGGGATGTATATAGCAAATCAAAGTAGTGTATCTACCTAGTTATAGGGATGTATCTAACAACCTAAAGAAGCGTATCTACCTAGTTAGAGAGATGTATCTAGCAACTCAAAGGAGTGTATCTACCTAGTTATAGGGATGTATCTAGCAACTCAAAGGAGTATATCTACGTAATTAGAGAGATGTATCTAGCAATTCAAAGAAGTGTATTTAGCAAGCTAAATGTATGTATCTAGCAACTTAAAGGAGTGTATCTATCGAGTTAGAGATATGTATCCAACAACTTAAAGGAGTGTATCTAACAAACTAAATGTATGTATTTGCAACTTAAAGGAGTGTATATAGCAAGTTTAAGATGTGTATCTAGCAGCTTAAAAGGGTGTATCTAACAAAATAAAGGTATGTATCTAGCAACTTAAAATAATCTAGCTAGTTGGAGGTTTATTTTTAGAAACTTAAAGTGTATCTAACTAGTAAGAGGCATGTATCTAGCAAATTTAACGAGTGTATCTAGTGTACTTAATCGTAATATCATGGACGATAGATGGTATAATTATATTACTTTATTTTTATACATTTAACTTGTATTTCCGACTTAAGGGATTCAAATTTCAAATTAATTAAATGCACTTGCACTAAAATAGTGCATCTAATTAATTCTAAGATTTAAATTATGAACGTGATGAAATGAATATACGGCGTGTTTACTAATGGTCAGTATTATTTATGTTGATAGCTGCCCCAGGAGCAGGGCGAACCCATGTATAAGAAGGTATGTAGTATCCCTTTCGATAAATTACCAAATAGTAGTTTCTTAAAATGATTTTTAGAAGAAATACAAAATTTTGAAGTAAATATTTCTATGCAAAATGTTGTTTACACAAAGTTTGTTAAAAAGTATTTTGGTAACTAATTTTTCAATCAAATGATTTAGGATATCTAATTTGCATTAAGGGATCCGATTTACACACTTTCTATGTAAAATGGTCTTATAAGAAAATAATTAATTTTAATAGATATTAAGTAACACAGATAATCTTA
This sequence comes from Heliosperma pusillum, assembly GCA_022085475.1. Classification (NCBI taxonomy): domain Eukaryota; kingdom Viridiplantae; phylum Streptophyta; class Magnoliopsida; order Caryophyllales; family Caryophyllaceae; genus Heliosperma; species Heliosperma pusillum. Next base: position 19,847 of record JAIUZE010032944.1, on the reverse strand, counting down.
TATAAGATCGATCGACCGTTTTAACTTAAGACCTTTCAGAACGTTCTTTAATCTTCACCTTTATTTTAATACATTAATCACAGTTACAAGTGAATGCAAATTCGCACTAACAATGACCTTACTAAGACACTAACTATATATATAAATTCTCATTTGTGACGGACCGACCCGTCGCAAGCTTGCGACGGGTCAAATCCCTCTCACAAAGAGCAAGTTGGGGGGGGGGGAAGTGAGGTGCAAATGGAGCCCCCCACTTGCCTTGCCACTTGCTCTTTGTGAGGGGGATTTGACCTGTCGCAAACTTGCGACGGGTCGCCCATCACAAACAAGACTTATTGAACTATATACACAAATAAGGTTATTGAAATATTGAGATAGCAAATTGGACTCCTCCATATTTATTTTTCTAAAAAATGGAGTAGCACATGCTACCCTTTTTACCTTACTAAGTTCTCCCCTGCACGAAGAGAGACCCTGCATTGTAACATTGTATGTATGAGTCTGTATCTCTCTGATGGTAGCTAGCCTATCTTTTTATGTGTAATCTTTGTTAACCTACTGGATACTGGGCAAATAAATATGATTCATAATTCATATTTGTGGCATAACCAACCTCTTTCAATTGATCCATTACTTCCACCACCACAACCAGACACCCTTGACGACTAACACCACGCCGCCCTCCATAACCAACCCCAAACTTGTTTCACGCACCACCAACCACGACATCAGCCTCTCACCCTCTTTGACACTCATTTCACATCCTCTAAGCAATGTTGTTCTCACGACTACCACCAAACCACTACCACAACGCCATAATTTCGCCACCATGGCAAGAGCTCCGTCGAACATCAACCACATTACCTACAACAACAAATCTGCATAGACTCACACCAGTGATAGCTTGGTCGACGCGCCTCACAACTACCATAGATCTCAATTATTTGAAAAAAGTGATTGAAATCATAGATATATAAAACTCAAGAAGAATTTAAAAAACAAAAAAAACCAACCCAATGATGACATTTACGGAAATCCGAGACAATTAATACATATTTTGGCCGATAATCACCATAGTGTGGTGATGGTACGACAATCAGTCCGACGACTTGACAAGGTTCAGAGGAGAAAGAAAATGGAGAATAAACGGAGTATCGGTGATCGCCGGCGAGTTATGACGGAGTTTCGGTGATCGCCGGCGAGTAACAACGGAGCTCCGGCGTAGTTGGTGGCCGGTGTGTGCTGGTTGTGTTGGATGACAATATATGGCTACCGAGGTTAGGGGTTGGGTATTGGGTTTAAGGGAGAGGATATGAGATAAGGCTTTTAATATCAGCCTTTGATCTAAGGTTTGTGAAAGAGTTCGTAAGTTCGCACCGAACTATTAGTTCGTACAGGATCCTAATTCTATATATATATATATATATATATATATATATATATATATAGTGAGCATCCAGTGAGTCTAGCTTCTGAGGTGAGTACGGTCCTATCAATAAGAACCATTGGATCAGCAAGATCCAAAAGCTCTCATTGAGCCACGTCCCCCCAAATAATTTGTTAAGAAAATAAAAGGCAACCGTCGTTCATGTGCATCACATTGTCATCATAAATTTCCTCTCTCTACAAACTCTCTCTCTATCTCTTCTTTTCTTACCTAACAGACAAAAGTTCCTGAATATTCATAGATTTACTCAACCTCTTCTCCTTACAAAAAAAAAAACAAAATCAATCGAAATATTCAGTGAAATCTTCCAAAAATCAACTTAAGATATTTAGGTTGTTCAATTGTGAATCTATTACTTCCGTTTCAAACATAAAGAAGATGTATAAATCGATTAGCTTTTTGCGATTTAGTTAGATACTTTTTTATTATTCAGATTGAAGTTATCATATAATTTGAAATTAAATCTTCTTGTTGTTATTGTTGATTTTGAATGACATAACAAAATTGTTAATTAATTTTCGTGTTTTTTCATGTTTTAATTTCTATTTAATTTTGCTTTTCGTTTCAACAAAAATTTAGGGTTAATGTTTCGTTCAAACGGTTAACTGTTGATTGATTATCATGTTATAATATTATTTTGTTGTTTGTTGTCGGTTGTATGTATTCATAGTGTTTGTCAAAAAATTAGGGTTATAACATTGTGAAATTCATACTTGTACTTGTTTTCATGAAAATTTGGGTTTTCCTGAAATTCAAACATGTACTCGAAACATGTTACTGTAATAGCGTTACTATAACATTATTACTTTATGATAAAGATGAATTTGAAAGTTTGTTCACTACTACAAAAACAGGAAATGACAACGGTTAAAAACCGTTGTAATATTAAAAAGCGGACGTTGTTAAAGCCTCCGTTGTTAAAGGTTTTAACAACGGTTCCGATTTAATGAAAATACCGTTGTTAATAGTTTTAACAACGGTAAGAAGTCGTTGTTATTACTAGATAACTGTTGTTAAAACGTGTGAATAATTATGGTGGGAAAGATACGAGAACGGTTCTATTAAATTAAACCGTTGTTAAAGGTATGATTAGTTTTGGTGGGAAATATTATAACAACGCTATTTTTTTTAAACCCGTTGTGAATATAGTTAATTACAACGGAGTATAATAAATAAGCCGTTGTGGAAAGTTTTAATAACAACCGGTATTCTAGAATAAACCGTTGTTAAAGGTATGATAAGTTTTGGTGGGAAATATGTTACAACGCTTTTAATGAATTTTAAAAAACCGTTGTTATTATTTTTATTATTGTTTTTGAAAAAATTGTAATTTGTTCCCCTGCCACCACTGAAAATCCTGCATAAATCAGCAGCAGTAGCAGCAGCACGCATCATAAACCAATTTCAGAAGCAGCAAAATGATATATCTATATATATATCAGAGCAATTCATGTACAGGGCAATTCATGTACATGGCAATTCATGTACAGCAGCAGCAAAATGATATATACAACCAAAATGATCTCTTTTAGAGCAATTCATACTTACAACTTGCTCTAATTAATGACTTCTACAAATTAAAGTTCCCTATCTGCTTCCAAAATAATCTAAGTTTCATTTATTCTTTGTTTGTTCAAGGACGTATTTGCCCAACAAGTCCCTTACCTCGTCTATATTGTGCTTAGTGTACTCAGGGACATGTGGCGTGTTGATTGAATACTGCGGATAAAACAAATAAAAGACATCGATCAGTACGGTAACAACAGTATAGGCATATCATACATAATTAGCAACATCGATCATATATATATAGCAGAAAGATATCAGCTCTAATGAAAAAAAGTAAATAATAGCTACATTAAACTACTAACTCTTTCTGGAATGCTGATATATCTTCGCCTAATAATCTCCAACATGAAACGACAAACGTAGTATCCACATTGGATGCTATCCGGCTGTTTAGGGACCTATTATTACATAATAAACGAAGAGACGAGAAGGCAATTACCAATTAGTTTAATGCGTAATTAAAAAAGACAGATGTATATGCGTAATTAGTTTAATGCACTTAATTATTAAGGTATTGTATTTGCGCGTACGTACCCCTGTTATCGTAATAAAAGTAGGGCCATCATCAGAATATTCTGTCGGTTGATGGCCGGTTGCTCTTTTCTTCTCAAAGGCCCTTTAAAAAAGGAAAGAGGCCGAAAGTCACATAAACTTACTTAATAATAATAAACTACTAACTTAATATTATATGTGCCAAATCATCATCAGTACGTATTATAAACTTACTTAATAATCAACATCTTAAAGGTCTCGGATGGTTGTCCATGCAAAGAGTCCAACCAAAATACTTTCTTCGTGGTCGGATTGATCGAGAGACACATCATTATTAACAATCACAACATGCATCATAACCAAACATATAAAAATGCAATTGTATTTGGAATCGTAATATTAATTATATATTACCCGGCTTCATTATAAGGGGCAAAAATGAGCTTATTGTTTTTCGCCAATTCCCCAGCAATATAATTTACACGTTCTTCATACGAAAACATCTCGATATGCATAGATAAAACATTTGGGCACATGAATCCGTATTGAGGAAGTGGATTAATATTGGTCTCGGCGGGGATCACAACCGAGTTCAAGTACCTACATGCCGGTTTTAATTCCGATATTATAAACACTATATCTTACTTAGTCAGAATATTAGAATACTGCATGATTTAATTTATTAAGAAACTTACTTCATCCAAACATATAGGTGTTGGACATCAATCTCGTCAAGGCCAGCCCAAACGGCTAGCGTTTCCCAATCCAGCATTGCTTGGCGTTCTACCCCTACAATATCATTCTCGAGCGGAATAACTATTAATTGCTCGCTTGCTATGCGTCTCTCAGCCTCCTTATAAAGATCCAGCATCGCCACCGTTCGTACTTTTTCCATGTAAACGTTCCCATGATATTTAGTACCGGATAGACTCCTGACCTCTTTCAGCTTGGGGAAATGATGCGGTGTGCTACCTTTCACAACCTACATGTGGCTAACTAAATTAAGTTGCTCTTTCAATGATGAGGCGATAGTAGAACTTAAAATAGAAAGAGAGTTGATTAAATACCTCATCAAGTTGTTGTTTTGACGAGGTAGTAGAAAGATTATTGTCTATCGAGTTAGACTTATCCATGTTTTTTGTTACCTACAAAACAAAAATAAAACATATAAATTTCACTATTTATGAAGGTGATGAACAAAGACAAAAGGCGGGTTAAATTAGATGTATTTTTCTAACCCCGTCTACATTCTGTTGAATTTTACAATCACGAGCCAAGAAAATGTGGCTTTGAGGCCATTGGACAAAACCTTTAACCGCATCTGCCAGTATTACTATGTCGTCGCGGACTGTGACGGGCAGTTTACAGGTTTCATAGCCCTTCACGACTCCCACTATCCCCACTTTTGCATGCTTCGGCAAGAGTGGTACGCCATGAACCAAGATGGTTTCCGCTGAGTCCTTGGGCTTTGGGCATACGAAAGCCCGAGCAACAATCACATTCTCTTTTAATGAAGGGTCGGCGAGACGAACAAGCCTCCGCTGTTTTGTGGCCTGAAGAATACACATTATTTACTAAATACCAAAATATAATAGATATCATAAATGATCTATATTGAGTATATAATGTAAAGTTAGTTACAAGTATTTATTGTTGGTGGGTAGGCTATTATACTTGAACATGTCCAGACCAGATTTAGCACTGACAGCATATACTAACTTCTTATATTCTACATACCTCCTTATTGTCACCCGTCTTCTCAGCCGGCTCCTCAAGTTGCGTCCCCTTTTCAGAGTTATTTACCTTATAAAATTAATTAACCAATCAAAGGCATGCAATGGCTGCTGGAAAGAACAAATGCAGAGGTTCAAAATGGTTAAGTCGTATTTACCTTATCGGCTTGAGGTATCAAAACCTCAGCAGCATTAGGTACCTCACCCGTCTCCTCAAGATGCGTCCCCTTTTCCGACTCATTTACCTAATAAAACAAACCAATCAAAGGCATGGCTGCTAGAAAGAACAAATGCAGGAAAAAAAAGAAGAAGTCATATTTACCTTACCGGCTTGAGGTATTAAAACCTCGGCAGCAGTAGGTACCTCAACCATCTTCTCAGCCGTCTCCTCATGTATTGGCAAGGTAGTAGTGTCTGCCTCTTGGCAAATCTGTTGCACTACCTCGCCCTTTTTAATGACATCCTCCATCATCTTCACTTCTTCTTCGGAAGGCTTGCCTCCAGAACTCATCTTCAGTATCACGGAGGCCAATAACTGAACCTGCACGCCCAAAATGTCGAATCAGCAATTTGTTAAAACAATAACATGTGAATTTTAAATGACAATAACAAATGGTATACGTACCATGTCAGCCTTCCCCTTATTTTTCTTCTTCTTGTTCGAGCTAGTTGTCCCATAATATTTCGTGACTCCGACATGTAATGGGACGCCCCTTAATCGACCTGGATGCTCGGGACGGCCGATCGCTCTAGCAAGAACGTCGTCCCGACCACTCGGAGTGAATTTCCCTTCCGCAACCTCCTTCAGAACATTCTCCTATAATATATTAAATAAACTTAATTTAATTTTTGTTACTAAAATAAATAGATAGTTAGACATACAAGAATTGAACAATAAAGTTATTAAAAACCCGTCTTAATAAAAACAATACTTACTATGTTGGCCAAGACTTCCTGATCATATTCGTTACATGTTCGGGATCCTTTAGGCGTGTGCCCTTCTTTATAAGTTACGTGCCGATTCAAGTCGGTCACACCTTTTGACACCTACACGTTAACTCAAAAAGAATATATGTATACATGTATATCAAGTCCAAGTATGATTAAAAAAATCTAATATATAGATGCTACTTACGAGATTTTCTTCTATCAATCTGTAACCGCCTCGAGAACCATAATCTACCCCCCGCTTCTGTGAGATGTTAGCACGATTTCTGGCGCTAACGCTCTTCAAATCATATAAAATCGCAAGTAGATGAGACAATTAGAAAATTATAGATACAAGTAGAGTTTTAGAAAAATGTAACCTGAAACTTTTAGAAAAAGGTAACCTTAAGTAGAGTTTTACAAAAATGTAAACATATGACATGGATACTTAACCTGAAACTTTTCAGTAGCTCGTTTCGCCTTATAATTATCCCATTGTTGCTGAGTGATGTGGGGGTACTTTGTCGGTGGGCTCTTATGCATCTGCCCCGTCTCCTTGTCCACATACAAGTGTAATTTGGCAAGGTCACACCTCCACGGCCTTAAGACTGCCGCTGCCTTACGTAATAGATACTTATCATGGCAGTCTGGAATATCGAAAGCTTCCTGCATCATCATCATATATACTAATAAGCGGCTGTCTAATATCATACCTTTACACGAACCCTTATACGGCTTCCTGCCTTATGTAATAGTAACTTATGCAAAATAAAATGGTGTTTAGCTAAAGATATTATCATACCTTTATACGTTTCAAGAGTAAGTTCTGCAATGAAGGATTTATATTCCTGAAATCATCTAAATCTATAGGCACAAAATGTTTGGTTGTAACTCCAATCCAAGTGGCTAAATGGCTAGCATTTGGACCAGTAGGAACACCTTTCACACTCCATTTTATTTCCATCGGCGTTTTTGCCGCTATAGCTGCAAGGGCTGCAGAGCACTTCGAAGCACCCCTCTCACCAGGCTTATCCCCATTATCATTGTTTTCTACTCTTTTCCGTTTTTCACCCATGATAATCCTAAGACACTAAGACCTTCAAAAGAAATGAAATAGTAACGGAACAGAGTCATGCATACAACGATTCTAAAACCCTAAGACCTTAAAATGAATGAAATAGTAACTGAACAAATAAAGAGTAATGCAGAGATTCTAAAACTCTAAAAACTTAGAAAGGAATGAAACTACATGATAAAGAGAACGATAAATAGAAAATGAAAACAAAAAGATGAACTTCAATCTTAAAACCCTAAAGACGAAACACCAAAATTACCTGATAAAGAAAATGAGAACAGGGTGATGATAAAGAGAACAGGATGATGATCACGAGTACGAGGAGGATGATGATGATACTAAACAAAAAGATTTGTGTTGTAAACGAGGATGATTGTAAACGAGGAGGATGATGATGATAATGTACGTGTGTAAAATTTACTATATAGGATTGTAAATTATTTTTTATTAAGAGAAACTAAAGGGTTTATTAAGAGAAACTATTGACAACGGTTATCCTACAAACCACCGTTGTTATAGAGTAATAACAACGGTTAAATAACACTCGTTGTAGAAAGTAATAACACTAAGACAACGGTTTATTTATTATAAACCGTTGTTGAAAGTAATAACAACGGTGAATTTCTAAAACACCGTTTTTATAGATTATGTATATTTTTTTAATTTTTCAGATACGCGCGCGCGGTATTAAAATTTGAGGCACGAAATAAACTCATTAACTTTGCTCTAAATTAATTTATTTAACTTTGCTCTAAATTTAATTTAATTTATTTTCCTTTGCTCTAAATTTTATATTATAGGCGTAAGTTACGTTTAATTATTAGCTCGGATCGGGTTTGGCCTGGGAATCAATTCCAATCGGGTTAGATTAGGCGGGTTTGTAATTAATAACTTTATCGATCGGGTTAGTTATTAATTATTTTTAGTTTTTGGTTCAATTACCTCGAATAGGGTCATTTTCTTTTTAATTAAGGAACTGGTTATTATAATTATCATGCATCACTAGTTAACCTGAAACTAATCGATCGGGTGGCCAGGCCAGCAGTTACGGATCGGGCAATCCACTTTCTAGATCAGAGCAAGCGTACGTAATAGCTACGCACTTCAATTCGGGTCGATCACTTTTGGGCAGGGTCGGGGGTACGTGTCATTATTAATTACCTCGTATATATATATGTACTACTTATTGATGATGATATATATATATATATATAATAATTAAATGATGATGACTTCCGGATCTCTAATTAACGACGCTCGTACTACAATTTGCAATAATAACAGATTCATCAATGCACATACATGCAATTCAAGTAAGTATTATACTTCCTCCATTCAACTCCACTCTACCACTTTCTTTTTTATACACTATTCACAAGCGATCATATAATTGCAATTTTCTCCCAATATATAAGTAAAAAATATATTCATGTGTGATCTTGTTTGATTCGTCTTTACGAGTACATTATTAATATCTAACTTTTATAATTTTTGCAAACACGTAGCTAACGATATTTACCGTGCAAAACTCGTCTCGGCAAATGTGAAAATTTTGTTTGGTAGAGTGGAGTTGAATGGAGGAAGTATATACACGTACGTCAATGCAATGTTTCCCAAATTAAATAATAATGATATATATATATATATATATATATATATATATATATATATATATATATATGGCCTGGGGTCGATCGACTTCGTTCATCCAATTCAAATACGCTAATAAACGGGCCGTTTTTGCATCACAAACCTGAAACTGTCCGACCCAAAATTAATTAGCTCGCTAGCTAGTATCAGGTTATTTTATTTAATTCGATAGAAATCATTATTTATTATCCGCGTGATGATTATTAAGTATCATTTTCGGGTCGGATCACTTTTAATTATTAAGTATCATTATTAGTATACGTGTGTTACTTCAAAATAACCCTAAACCCTAAACCCTAAACCCTAAACCCTAAACCCTAACCCCTAAACCCTAAACCCTAAACCCTAAACCCTAAACCCTTTTTTATATACTTCTAATTAATAATACATCAAAATATTGAACATCAATTCAAACACTTTAAACAACATTCTTTCTCATTGATTTCATTAGGAATAACCTAGATTTTATAATAAAGTACATTACATTCATCCGACATCAAATAAATAAAGATGTTAAATAATCCGGAACAATTCCGGTTAAGTGTAAAAAGCTTTTCTCACACTGCCACCAACAATCCGAAACAATATTGATGATACTGATGACTTCCGGATCATTAACCTCGTATTTTGCAATAACAGATTCAATGCCTGCAAGTACACGTCTTGCATGTGGAGATAAGGTAGGACGGGTACAGCTCAACATATCTCTTGCGGCATCCAACCTCCGAGTATAAGGCCGACGTGGGTAGACAGAGGACGATGATGATGACGACGCGTGGTTGACAAGTCGGACTGCTTCACGCCTCTTAATCCAATAATCCCTTCGATGTTCAATGGATCCTTTAATCAATGGGTGATGATCAGCGGGAACTACGGCAAGAGCCTCCTCCTCATCTGCAATCAATTTTGTAAGGGTCGTTTCATCGTTGGGAAGGTTAAATGCTGCCATTGATGATATTAATTTTAGGGTAGTTATGTAATATTTAAAGGAGGGGTTTTGAGGCTATATTTATAGAGGGGTTATGCTGCCATTGATGATGCTTTAATCAATGCTGGTTCTGCGCCTGTTGTTTATTCACGGGTTTGGACTGCATTATCTTTTAATTAAAAATAATAATATTAAGCAATAACAACGGGTATTGGTTATAAACCCGTTGTTATTACTAACCACAACGGTTTTCTTGGCCATAACCGTTGTGATAGGGTTACTGCACATTGCAGTTAATGCATTGACTACATAGGAAATGTAACGTACTGCATATTCACACATTTACTCGATCAATAAAGTACTGCATGCATGTGAATGTATAGTCGTTTTGGGAACCAATGCATGCATGTGAATCAATGCCTTCATGTGAACCAATGCATGCATGTGAATAAATAACTCCAATAAATAACTCTCTATAAATACAGCCTCAATACAAGCAGGTTATCAACCACATACAAAATTCCCAACTCTAATCAATAACATATTTGCTAAACCATACAAAATTTCCCAGCCTCAATACTAACATCAACCATACAAAATGTCTGGAACTTTTACTAAACCATATGCTTGCATCATGAAAGAAATGCCTTGTCATATTGAGGGTGGCTACGTTGTGTGTAAAAGTTACAAAAACCTCCGTGATACGCTTATTCGAAATGGCTACTTAATAAGGAAGATGTGGCCAAATTATAATCGCGGGCACTTTACAGGGCATCTCGTTTTCGAGTTTGGGATGTCGGATGCTCATCGTGCGTCCGCATTCAAACTGGCAAGAATGTTTGACAAGGCCGGGCATGGGAGACACGATTTTATTGAGAGCACGGACCACAAGCCTGGGCCATATCTATGGGTGGCTTCCGAACATGAGCGTTACTGTTTCCCAAATGGGGTCGACCTCGTTGAAGTGACCCAGGTAGAGCAGTGGGCAGGGTTGGCTCTGGCCGAGGCTGACCCGATTGATGCATATGCTCTAGCGGTGGCAGCTATCCGGGAGATTTACCCGGACTCAATTTAATTTGTTGTTGTTGTTTGGTTGTAGTTGTTTGGTTGTTTGGTTGTTGTTGTTTTGGCGCCATTTGTGTGTGGCGCCGTTTGAACTTATAATTTAATAATATTAATGTTGATACGTTAATTTGTTTTTTGACTTAAGTTTAGAAGTAATTAAACTTATTCAATATAAAGCTATTCAATCGATAAAGCAAAATTAGAATTGAACGACATTCAGGAAATGACATTCACAAATTTGCTAATAATTGACGTTCAGGAAATAAACGACATTCAGGAAATGACATTCACAAATTCACAAATTCAAGAAATAGTTGATAAAAATAATAGCTGAGTAATAAGGGAGATGATGACAGAAAAATGATCGCTTTGTGATAGAGTTTTTGTGTTGCAGTACTACAGTCGTATTACTAATGTTGTGTGTTTTCTATCTACAAATATTGACAACGGTTATTATAAACAAACCGTTGTGATAGAGCAATGACTACGGTTATAGTAGTCTACCCGTTGTAATTAGTAAAAACTATGACAACGGTTTATGGTTATTAACCGTTGTTATAATCAATAACAACGGGTAGATTTACAACAACCGTTGTTGTTGCTTACCTTTATTTTTTTTTAATTATAATTATAAGAGACAGCAATATCATAAGTACTATACACTGCAATAATAATCAGCAGAAACCAACAAAGACAGCAATATCATAAGCACTATACACTGCAATATCAGCAGAAACCAAAACATGGAGACTGTATAATGAATGACCAAAAGCTAAATAATTTGGGAATCTTCAACAATGACCAAAGCTAACAAAAACTAAAGACAATACCACCTCAGGATCGGGGACGTTTCTTGCCCGACATAGTTTCTTCGTTAACCCAAATACCTTCACCATGATCATCACGCATATAGATGCTTTCAATGTTATCATGATCAGTGTCAACATTGTCGAAATAAGATACAGTGGAAGAGTGATCCATTCCCTCAAACACGACATCCTGATAATTATCCCCACCATTATCGGGTGCACCCCGTCTACTCCTTATAGATAGTACAACAGACCACTTCTTATCCATAGGATCGGTGACATAGAACACTTGTTTAGCTTGGGATGCCATTATGAAAGGATCATCCTTATTATTGCCAACCTTATCCAAATTGACCAACGTAAATCCCATTTTATCCTTTCAAACACAATTGTTGTTGTTATCAACCCAGTTACATCGAAACAGAGGTATTGTGAAATCAATGTAATCTAATACCAATATTTCTGGAATAACACCATAATAAAGGCATTTTCCCCAAATAGGGTTTTTATCTTTTGAAGTAGCAAAGTGCATTGCCTCAAATTCAGAACTCACACCACTATTTTGCATTGTGCTCAACTCATCTTGCTCGCGGGTGTAAAAAGTATAACCATTAATAGCAAAACCGCTGAAAAAAGTGGCCCTGGCATTTGGACCTAACCCAAGACGTAGTAACCTAGGAGAGATGTCATCACCATACAAATTCTTATACTCCAAGACAACATTCCTAAACCACTCTCCAAATGTCTTCTTATGCTCGTTTGCAATCCACATCTCGCTCTTGTTTGGGTGATCGTATTTGAGCTCATCTTTGTGTTGTTAATATAAGGTTGCACCTCATCTTCGTTGTTTAGCACATACGTATGTGCTAAATGTAACATGTCACGTGACACAATTTTTTCAACCCGGCCCCTAATACCTTTTCCGGTCATCCAGTCACTATGACGATTCTTTGGAACGCCAATTAACTCCTCAGGAGAGAGATGAGCGTAACAATATGCAAGAGCTTCGTCTAATATAGCACGTTCAGCAATACAACCTTCTGGACGATACCGATTAGATGTATAGTCCTTGTAGACTTTCATCAATCTTTCGAAAGGATACTGGTATCTCAAGTACACGGGCCCAAGGTACAAAATCTCCCTAACCAAGTGAGTGGTCAGGTGAATCATGATAGTGAAGAAAGAGGGTGGAAAATACATTTCAAAATGACAAAGAGAGGTGACAACGAGGTCCTGCAATGAATCCGCAGCATCGGGATCGATGACTTTATCGCATATGGACTGGAAGAAGAGACAGAATCTGGGAATAGCATATCGTACCTTTTCAGGTAAAATGGAGCGAATAGCCACGGATAGTAATTGTTGCATCAAAGTGTGGCAATCATGTGACTTTAACCCGGTGAGTTTTAGATCTTGCATCGACACAAGGCTTTTGATGTTGGACGAATAACCATGTGGCACTTTAATTCCATTCAAGCATGCACAAAACTCTTTTTTCTCATTCCGTGAAAGGGTATAAGCTGCTGGCGGTAAAAATGTACCATTACCTCTCTTCTGTGGTGCCAACTCTAGCCTAATACCCATCATTTGCATATCTTCCCTAGCTGCGGCGTTATCCTTTGTTTTACCGGGAACATTCAGGAGGGTATTGATAATATTATCACAGACATTTTTCTCAATGTGCATGAAATCGAGGCAATGCCTGACCTCCAGGTCAGGCCAATATGGAAGTTTATCAAAAAATATGGATCTTTTCTTATACCCACGAGTAGACAATTTAGAGCCGTTCTTCTTCCCATATTTTATCTCTATATGCTTTACTTTCTGATAAACTTCATGCCCACTCAAAATTCTAGGAGGTTGACGATGTTCTTGACGTCCATTAAATGCTTTCTGCTGCTTGCGATAACAATGGTCAGGATCCAAGCCCCTCCTATTTCCCAAATACACATACTTATGAGAACACTTCAAGTATTCAGACTCGATATCCTCCCCACACAATGGACATGCCTCTTTCCCATGCACCGTATGCCCAGAAAGGTCGCCATAAGCCGGATAGTCGGTTATTGTACACAATAACATCGCTCTCAAATTGAAAGTTTCATTCCTATATGCATCAAATACTTCTATCCCACTATCCCACAAAATTCGCAAATCATCTAAAAGAGGTTCCAAATAGACATCTATATTATTTCCAGGTTGTTTAGGGCCGGAAATTAACAACGACAACATCAAGTACTTTCTTTTCATGCACACATATGGAGGTAAGTTGTATATTGCCAACACTACTGGCCAAGTACTATGTTGGGTACTCATGTTTCCATGTGGGTTCATTCCATCAGTGGACAGCGCTAGACGTAAGTTTCTAGGTTCAATGCCGAAATCGGGATACTTAGCGTCGAACGATTTCCATTGCATACCATCTGCCGGGTGTCTTAGCTTCCCATCATTTATTCTTCCAGTTTCATGCCAAGTTAACATTTTTGAATCATTGCTATTCGCAAACATCCTTATGAATCTTGGTATCACTGGAAAATACCATAACACCTTAGCCGGGATCCCTTCCTTATCCTTATAACGCCACTCAAAACAAACCGGACAATTGGTTAAGTTTTGATATAATTTTCGATACAATACGCAATCATTTGGACATGCATGTATTTTCTCATATTTCATACCCACCCCTCTAATTAGTTTTTTAGCCTCATATGTCTTAACGGGAAGAAAATTACCATCTGGAAGCATGTCGTTTATCAAGGCTAATAAACTAGTGAAACATGTGTCACTAACCCCATTTGCCCCCTTGATATTATACAACTTCACCACAGCCGACATCTTTGTGTACTTACAACCAGGGTATAGAGGCGCTTCAGACTCACACAACTTCTTATACATGTTGTCAAGGTCATCCAAATTAATGTTTTCATCTTCAAAAGCATTTGATTCATCATCTTTTTCTTCATTATCTGTAGACCCAACATTCAACTCGTCTGCTTCAACCTCAACATACTCGGCAAACTCGGGATCATCAGTTATCCTTTCGTATACCTCAAGATCATCTTCTTCAAAATTATTATCTTCCTCTAATGATTCCCCATGAAAAATCCAACGGGTATAGGATCGACTAAAACTATACTTTTCTAGGTGAATTTTAACGTCCGGAATAGCCATATACCTAATATTACCACATCTTTCACAAGGGCATGGAATACTAGAAGAACCATTCAAATTGTTCGCAACGACTTCATAAAATTCAGCTAAACCATCCTTATAGTTTGGGTCACTCATATTCGCAGCATTCATCCAAGTTCGAGTCATTTATCTACATTCGTAGTATATATAGTAAGCCAAGTAATTCAGAAAATCCAACTAATTAAAACTAATTCAATAATAAGCCAACTAATTCAGAAAATGCAATGTATAAGGCAACTAATTCACAAATAAACGAAATTCAGGAAATCAATAAAGAAAAATTATTAGAATACCTGATTAATAAGAAATAGCAGACGGAGATGATGACAAAGAGACGATCAGGAAATCAATAAATTATTTTAGTGTTTGTGTTTTTGTGTTGCAGTACAGTATTATTAGTGTTCTGTGTTTTTTTTCATCTTTATTAAACGTATTGACAACGGTTATTATTCATATTCACCGTTGTTATTAGGTTACCTATTTACAACGGTTAACAAAGTTAAATCCGTTGTTACAACTAACAACAACGTACAACAAAATCATCTCCGTTGTTATTAATTTAAGCCAAATAATGCGCCAAATTAATAACACATTATAACAACGGGTTTTTCATACCCGTTGTTATTAATTTTTATTATTTCGCGCTAAATTAATAACAACGGACATATAATAAACTGTTGTTATTAGTAAATTTATTTACAACAGTTATTTTAGTTCACGCCGTTGTTAAAACTAATAACAACGTTTGAAAAACTAACACCGTTGTTATTAGGTTTAATAAAATTCCGCGGAAAAATATTTATCCATTCCACAACGGTTTTTCTTTATTTTCGTGAGTATGCGTTGTTGATGGGGCGTTGTTATTGCCTGTATTTGTAGTAGTGGTTACAACATTGTATATTTGATGTTGTGTGTTTTTTCCAATTAAATTTGATTGCATAACATTGTAATAAACTCACAAAGGATGTCACTGTCATAGTGTTACTGTACTAGCGTTACTATAAATTTATCACTAATGATAGACCACACCTTTTGCATATGTTTAGTTATTAATGGTCGAATGATTTATTTTGAATGTCAGAAAATTTGAAGACGAAGGTTTGAGAAATCCACCAACTTAAAAGAAAGGCGCGGAAAAGACTATATATATAAAATAGTGCACGACACTGGGTAATCAGTCATGAAGATAAGAATGAAGAGGCACCGTTATTGAAGTTGAAATGCTGGGAGACACTATTAACGTTGTTGTCCAATTTTGATGTATGATTATGATGTATACTTATTGTAAATTTTCACATTATTGTGATGTGTTGTTGGCAAACATTTTAGCATATCAGAAGCACCTGAACAAATATGTCTTCACTTGCCTTTTGTTAATTAAATGAATTAGAATTAGAACATTTAATATTGTTTTCGTGTTACTTGATGAGTCAATGATGGTACAATAACATTGTTACTATAACATTTTTACTTTAGTGAGTAAATGACGTTACAGTACCACCGTTACAATGAGTAAAAAGAGAGGAATGCACAACGTTCTCTAATAAACTAAACTTACAAAGTGGTTGAGATCACACAATTGGTCATATTAGGTTATATGGTCGTTTAAAAGGTTTAAAATACGATTTTTAAATAAATAGGCTATATGGGATTTGAACCCATACCTATGTGCAAGATTTGCACATCGCTCTCCCATTTGAGCTAATAGCTTTTAAATGAACTATTCAAACTTTTAAATGAAATGAATAAAAATAAAGGTCTTGCATGTCCTCCTATTAATCCTAGAAAACGACTAAGGTTATTTGAAAAATATAACCAAAATATTATAATAATTTATAATGTCATCTATTTATGGTTTCTCAATGCTCACAGAACAAAAATGATGTTATTATGCCATCACACAACTGTACATGAAATGAATGACATCTAACGCCAACGAATTCTCCAAGAATTATTGTAACACAAGGTCAGCAAGTTCCCCATTACTGTAACACATTCACTGTTACTGTAACACATAGAACTATTTTGACTTAATGTAACACATCGAACTGTAACTGTAACAAATTAAACTGTTACTGTAACACGATTATATTTATTACCGTAACAAAGTTAAACGAAGCATGCAATTTCTTAAAAATATAATCTAAATTGATCGACAGAAGGTTCATATGACCTATGACTAATACAAAATAAGAGATTTAAATTTCATCATCAATCCTCAAGTTCTTGTTTCGATTGCATTCTATTGCTGATTATTAAACACATATCAATTAAAAGTCAACAATAATTGAAATTAAAATTGAATTATAATAGAGACGTAAAACACAATGTTCATGAACTCTAAAACACAGGCAAACTAGGGTTGACAATCAAATGTGTAATTGAGACGAAAAATCGTTGAAAAAAATTAAAAATTTAATTGAAAAAAACCACATAATATCAAAAATACGATATTGTAACAGTATTTCAAGTTCAGTATTGTCATACAGTAATAGTGTTACAGTAATGCTATTAGAGTAACAGGTGTTGAGTATTTTACGAAAGCTTATTTAAGACACGGAGTTAATTGCCCCAATTTTGATGAAAACAATTCGAGGTCAGGTATGAATAAAACAATGTTACAAGCAACACAATTTTTATGACAAACACTAAGAACACGTATAATAGACTGTAAATAATATAAAATTGATGTTATAAGATGAAATAATTCATAAAATCGCGCATCATCACATGAAATCAATAGTACAGATAAATTCTAGGTTGAAAATCAATAATAGAAATTCAAAAGTAAATAACAAAATCAAATGGCTGTAATTGATTAAGAATTTTTAGAACAAACCTGGAAATCGATTGAAGATATGCGACGAAAATATGCGATCTCAATTGAAGGTTTGAAATCGAAGTTTTTTTATGTTGTTAAAAATCATTGAAACCATTGATCAATGCTGAATTGCTAGATTCATGATTTAATTGAATTCATTGAATGAAAAAAATATTAGGTTTAAAGAATTTGGGGATGTGCACGAGAGAAATAACAGCAACATGAGAGCAAATTTCTTTTGAGGAGAGAGAGGAAAGAAGAGAGAGAAAGTGGTAATGACTTATGGGAGGTTAGATTGACTTCTAGGTATATATATTTGATCTATAGTTAAATTCTTAACCCTTGATTTATTATAAGATCTAATGCTCTTTATTCACGGGACGTACTCACCTAAGATATGTGGACTCACCGGATGCAATTTCTATATATATATATATATATATATATATATATATATATATATAGAGGTGGGATCCGGTGAGTCCACCAAAATATTTAAGTCCATGAGTCCTAATTATAGCCGTCCGATCTGAACTAATGGAGCGCTGAGATGATGACATGTGGTGTGACAACCCTCGCGAATGCGGAAATATAAAACATACAAGCACGATGAAATTACCCCGTATAGACGAAAATACGGTATTTTAAAAACTTTTATACATGCAAGATAGATAAAACGAGGAGTGTCAAAATGTTACAAACTAAGTACGAAATATAACAAAGAGACGGAGTCTCTCAAAATGTTAACAAAGAACAAGTGTTTAGCAAATTAGCTAATTAACGACTAGAGGTTAATCTTCCAGGGACAACGCCCGCTAGCTCACACCCGAACCCCAAAATATCATAGCCAAAAAGTCAGCCATGCAAGCAACCTGTTCATCCATGAAAAACATGAACGCCACAGTCAGTGGGGAGTAACTCCGGGTTCTCCCAGCCATATCACATTAAACGTACATATAAGGAAATACAAAAGTAAAATCATGCATATATGAATATA